>JAJMGN010000384.1:0-10299 GCA_030575015.1 Cephaloascus albidus
CGACAACTGGAGTTTCAGCATTTTGGGAAATAATATCATGATCTTCAAGAGCTTCATCAAGTTCAAATGGAGTTTCAGTTTCTTCATTGCTTACTTCATTGGCATACGCCTGGCCATTTTCAGCATCAAAAAATTCTTCACCATCTAAACCTTTGATCGTCTCCTCGACATTAACCTGTAATATGGGAGCTGTATGTTCGGTTTTGGCTGCTGGGCCTGACAATTCTTTGATATCTGAAGATAAAATATCGTCCTTCTCTTCTATTGAGGTAGTCTCTGTTAATGTGGTTGGATTTGATGATTCGTTTGTGATTGAAGTTTCAAGCTGAATAATAGTTGAACCTTCAGTTTCAGTTGTAGTTTCAGTTGTTGTTTCCGTCTTCAACAAAGTGGAAGTAACTTCTTGAGATATAACCTCGGAATAGATTGTGGTAGATCTTATAATAGTTGATTGTTCCTCAGTTTCAAATTCCGCTTCAGTATATGTCTCTACTTCAGCCTCCGATGATGATTCTTGTGTAGCTTGACTTTTAACTGAGCTGAGAATTATTTCTATGGATCTAATGCTAGCTTCTATTGATGCCTCAGATTTAGTTGTTTGTACTGGTGCTGGCTCGGTGAATGCCGATGAATGTGAACTTTTGATAGTTGTTCTCACTGATTCTTGATCAACAACTCTGGAAATGGTAAAATAAGCGCTTGAGTCATTTTTTTCAAGTTTTGTTTGTATGAACTTTGCCAACATTGAAAAGTACTCATCAAAGTATTGTTCTTGTGCAAAAAATCTAACAGCAATACCCAATAATGCAATAAATATGACAATTATTATATTCTTGAAAGCTTTATAAAATATTGATTCATGGTTTGCAAATCCTTGGGGTATGTTCATAACTTGAATAGTATTGGCTGCTGATGTACTTGCCAACTTCTTCCCATCTGGGGAAAATGTAACATTTGTAATAGCAAATCCATGAACCTTATTAAAAAATTGAATTATCTTGAATGTTTTTGCATTTAAAACAGTTACCGACGTATCATTTCCTGCAATAGCAATGAGATCCGTGGCAGAATTAAAATCTAAAGAAGTTATACCTTTAATTTTTTTGGAAATGACATTTGATTTAACTATTTTTTTAGTTTCAACACAGTATTTAGCTAAAATGATACCACCACCGTTCTTTATAGAAGCACCTATTAATATAGTTTTGTTGTCTAAAAATCTTATCTTTGATAAGGCCCAGTCGAAATCATTTTTCCTTAAGATTGATGTACCAGTGATAGGTGAGATGGTTTCTAGAGCAGAATTTGTAACGTAACATAAAGTTTTACTATCAGGACTGAAGTGTAAGTCTTTGACATCTCCACCAGTTTTAATCTCATATTTTGGTTCTAATGAATTTGGATCCACAATGTAAACTGATGAAGGCACTTTTGATGTTGAAATTGCAGCCACAGATGCGTTTGGTGAAATTGAGGTGCACTTTTGATACTCACTTGAGTTCCTGCTTTCAGATATTTGTGAGGACTTTTGGAATCTGAGGTGTTCATCAACGTATTCATATTTTCTTAAATGTCTATTTGCCCCATTCCTTATATCGTTTGAGGCTTGATTGCAACCTATCAATATCACATTTTGACTAATATCCAAAGTCATGGGGCAATCCTCGTTGTCTAACAATGACAACTCCCTGAACTTCTTAATTGGCTTGTTTTTTTTATCGAAATTTATTTTGACAGCGGTTAGTTTATTTGGAACACCATTATTACCTTCACCTCCACCGCCAGTGACAACAACTGTGGTATTGTTGATGAACTTGGCTCCGTATATTGGGTAGCCTACATCAAAAAATGCAGTTTCTGTAATCTTCATGGTCTTGCACTCTATCTCTATTTATGGATTCAATCTCTATACTTGATATTTTGCAGAGAAGGACAAAAAATACTCCAACAACACACTGATTTCTACCCAAAAAGCTGAGAGACAAAAAGACAGGTCAGCGCGCTCATAACCAAATATAAGTTCTGTAATGAATCATGATTTTGGTTATGAGCGCATATGAGGCTGATTCTGGACTGACGGATTCTGAGCTGAGT
The DNA here is from genome assembly GCA_030575015.1 of Cephaloascus albidus. NCBI lineage: Eukaryota > Fungi > Ascomycota > Pichiomycetes > Serinales > Cephaloascaceae > Cephaloascus > Cephaloascus albidus. The sequence goes on from JAJMGN010000384.1 coordinate 2,095, forward strand.
CTTATCTCAGTGTGAAGTTGGAACTGGAGACAGAGTATTTAAGGCCACACATTTATCTATGTTGAAGTCAACGCTGGGATTTTTCCAATTGGGAGACCGACATAGAGAGAAACACGATGCCCAATATCCTCTGCATACAGTCGCACGTGGTTCATGGCTACGTGGGAAATAGAGCTGCCACATTCCCTCTTCAATATAAAGGTTGGAACGTCGATGCTTTAAATACTGTGAACTACTCGAACCATCCAGGCTATGGCAGATTCACCGGCTCTAAAACTGATCTGGCAACTCTCCAAGGCATATACAAAGGTTTATGTGATATGGATATCGAGTACGATGCTCTTCTTACCGGTTATACTCCCAATGCTGAGTGCTTAGATGAGTCGGCAAACATATGTATCGATGTATGTATCAAAAATAAAGCCAAAAATAAAGAAACAGTATGGGTTTTAGATCCAGTTTTAGGGGATAATGGAAAACTATATGTTAGTGAAGCAGTGATACCGGTTTATAAAAAAATATTAGAATCTGGTTATGTCAATTTGACCACTCCAAACCAATTTGAGATTGAATTACTAACTGCTGTAACGATTACTGATTTCACTTCTTTGAAAATCTGTTTAGAAAAGTTCCACAAGATTTTCAAAGTGCGAAATGTTGTCATTAGTTCTGTTATATTGTCTGAAAGAGATGATATAATATACGCTGTTGGTTCATCTTGCACATCACTTTCAAATCCAAGAATATTCTACTACGAGATTCGTAAGATTGACTCTACATTCAGCGGTTGTGGTGACTTATTTTGTGCTTTATTGACTGATTCTTTCTACAAGGAGATAAAAAGAGCTTTGGATGCTGAGGACATATATTTGGACAATCTAAGCATCGAAACGCTACCACTTGTTTCTGCGCTTGGCAAAGCTTTGACCTCGGTTGAGAAAGTTTTGAAGACATCATTTGAAGATGAGATAAGAGTTATAAAAGAAAGAAATGGAGAGGTTCCTTCAAATCTATCAATCAAAGACTTGAGAATAATTGAGTCTAGAAAGATCTTTGGTTCAAGTCATAATGATTTGCTACCTTTGATCCTTAAGGAATAGCATGTGTTGTATGGATAGAAATATAATAGCATGAATCCTGATTCACAGGTGATCATTGATGTAGACATATAATTTATAGATACTATTCAAGATATCTGCACCATGTGTTATAATTCTCGTATTTATCGTATTGAGATCATGGTCATGTGCACTGTTCTGCCATTTAGTGACGTGCGAATACGCCACTATTTGGGATAGCAGATAAGGGCTCAGAAATGGTTCTTGGGAACCAACAACAGAGAATTAAGAGAATTAGAGATATAATTCAGTGCTTATCAAATTCAATTCAATATATTGGTATAACTGAGCTTCCCATTGTGTATGAGATTATTTTAACTAGAAAATACTGTACTCTTAATGAAGGTTCAAGAGAAGAGCAACTTCTTCGATCACTTTACTGAAGATCAAGTATCCCTTCAAAAGAAAAGGTCAAAAAAAATAAGAATATCTGCTCTCACCATACTATCTATCTTGGGTATACTCACAATTCTTATTTACAAGTTTATCCCATCTTCCAAATCGGCGTTATCAAATCAACAAGCAAATGGATTCAATCCATTGCCCATACCAAACTTAAGTCCTCCTATCTCAGACCATAAAGAAAACTCCGATTCATACTCATTTACTTTAAGACATATATACCATCATAATGCTGGTAGCAGACACAGGATTCATCGTCGTTTGGACATTACTCCCCAATTCATAAATACTCACAACTTGAAAGCCCAAGAGTTGGTAGATGAGGATGACTGGCCTGAAATACACGCTGGCAAGTCTCCATGGACAATAAAACTACCAGTCAAAAAATCAATAAGTACCATCAGAAGACTAAATGAAAGAAGTCCTGAGTTTATAGAGAGCTATTTGGATTATGCCTTGAAGCATGGCTCTGCTGCTGTTGAAAAGATCCATTTAGACTGGCAAGATGATGTTATTGAAATACCGAATATAACTGACAGAGATACAGTAGTCTCATTGGCTACAGTCTCATCCAATGCATACGTCCGTGTACCTCACGAAGGTGACTGGATAGATATTGGAGATCCGTGGCATGAATCCTTAGGATATGGCTGGGAAAGTGATGGTATCAGAGGTCATGTATTCGTCAGTGAAGATAACTCCTCGGTAATTTTAGGTATTAAAGGCACGAGTGCAAATACTGTTGGTGGAGGAGAAGGTGATACCATACCCAATGATAAAGTGAATGACAATTTGTTGTTCTCATGTTGTTGTGCCAGAGTCAGTTATTTATGGACAACTGTATGTGATTGTTACGAAAAATCTTATACTTGCAATCAAGATTGTCTCGAGAAAGAATTAACTCGTGAAGATCGTTATTACAAAGCAGTTTTGAATTTGTATAAGAATGTCACTTACTTATACCCAAATGCAAAAAATATCTGGGTCACTGGTCATTCACTAGGGGGCGCATTATCTTCTTTGTTGGGTAGAACTTATGGTGTTCCCGCTGTTGCTTTTGAAGCTCCTGGTGAGTTTTTAGCAACAAAAAGACTTCATTTACCTATGCCTCCAGGCTTGCCTAGATATATGGAAAATATCTGGCATTTTGGTCATACTGCAGATCCTATTTTTATGGGTGTCTGTAACGGTGCCTCGTCATCATGTTCCGCTGCTGGTTATGCGATGGAAACACAATGTCATACTGGGAAACAATGTGTTTACGATGTGGTTACCGATAAAGGATGGCACGTCAATATGTTGAATCATCGTATTCATACAGTCATTGATGAAGTTATATTGGCATATAATGAAACTGCTCCATGTGTTAATCCAGCTCCTTGTCATGATTGTTTCAATTGGAGATTCACTAGTGATAATAAAAAATTACATAAAGGGCCTACAAGCTCAAGCACTTCGATCGGTTCATCATCCACCAGCAATTCATCTGAAATGCCAACACCAACCGACAAACCTGAAAAATGCTTAAAAAGAACGTGGTACGGGTACTGCTATAAGTATGGAGATGATGATGGTGACGATGATCATGGCGACTCTCCATTTCCTTGATGTATTATCTTATATTACTACACATTCAGCTCTTTCTAATTAGACCTTATTTTCCAATTATGATTCATTTCTACGATGCAAATCAATAGTTAATTCAAGAAAGATTGTAGAACTATATACAAAAAAGAACTCACTTATACCTCAAAACCAAAAATATCATTAAAACCTAAAAAAAATGTTTAAAGATACAAGGGTTACCACAATTTGATCTTTATCACCCCATTATTTTCATCTTGAACAATCAAATCAGCGCTTGTGATTTTCACTTGATTGACATGGTCAAAATCAACCTTTCCGGCGAAGACAACTTTCCCTTCTTCATAATATCTGTTAATCACATTATCGTTACCTATTTGATCGTAATTATGGCCATTTTTGTGATTGTGTCGAATACTTTGTATCTTAGTTATTCCCAAGAAACAGATATCGTAAGTCTTGTCTGATAAATTTTCACCTTTGAAATCAAGAAGAGGAACTTCATGGATATTTGAAGGTGGTGTGCTTTTGATTTTTTTAAGCTTCGCTAACCCCATCAAATCTTCAAGAATTTCTTTAAACTTGACTGATTTAGCTACCCATTTGGGTTTAAATGATTCAGGAGAGAATTCTAAACCAGAAACTGTAGGATGCTTATTTTCACTTAACTTGTTAGTATTCTAAAAATAATATTACTTGAAAAAGAAAAATACACATACGCCCATATATCAAATTCCAGACACTCATCAATCGATAGAGGTAATCCAAAGCAATTTTTGACAACCTCATACATTGCTAGCTTCTCCAAGAGCTTGTATTCAGCGTTATCTTTCAATTCTTTGATGTTCACTTCGTTCTTGGCCAATTTCCTAGTTTTAGAATTAATCCATAAAGGAACATATGCCTTTTCGTCCCGTCTCAACCTTATGATAACGTAGATGCTGATACCAGTCACAGTTGAGAGGAGGAATATAACAAAGATACTTTTCGTAGACATAGATCTTTGTCTGGAGAACTGCTGATTTTGAACTGCTTGTTCTACGCCTCTCAAAATTATGTCCCTCTCAGCATCCTTGGTGTAAGATCTTAGAGGTGAGCTGCAACGGTGTGTCTTCGAGTAATTGAGTGCTGTAGTCAAGTGCGTACTCTGTGATTTGTGTGGCAACCTGAATTGGGTAGTTGGAAACTGCGATCTGAATGAAAGGCTATGGATTGGTTTGCCAAAGTTTTTCAATATGGAACAGCTCAAACCATGTGCTCGGTTGGGGTGAACGAATGAATCCAATAATGTCTTGTTCATCTTGGCTCATCAACACAAAAAATAATTGATGAATTGAGGTGGTTTTCGCTTGTTAATGAGATGATATCTTCCTCCAAACAAGATCTCGCAAACATAATTTTGAGAATCTGGATGTTACGCGGGCTCGAAATATTGACATATAATTAGTGGAACCGCAACCAGAATCTACAGAAAATCTTTCGAGTTTTAACACATAAAAACTATAAAACATAATATAATAAAACACTAACAAAACATAGTACATTGTTCAATACTGTTACACTTGTAAGTCCAGTTCAGATTTCAGTGCGAAAATCTTGAAAAAGGGCCGAAAAAAGGACTCGAACGGCGGACCAAACATCAAAATTAGTTAGAACTCTTCATCATCAGCCCAGCTATAGCCAGGTTCACTCACCTTATCGAGGATTTCAGCCAATTCCCTCTTGTATCTTTCCTCATCTGCTGCGGAGGCAGCTGGGTCCTCTGAACTGGGAGGTGGAGCTGGTGTGGATGAGTAAGTTCTCTCCTTCTCTGAGCTCCATCTAGTATGAAGCTTTGATAGAGATCTTGATTGAGTCGACTGTGCTGCTTTAGGTTGAATTCTAAAGTGCAGAGCTGGCTCGCTTCTAGCATTATCAATTGGTTTGTTTCTGTCCCAATCACGATTACTTTTGTCTTGCAACCTTTGCTGTCTATATTTCTCTCTTTCTATGGTTTTATTCTTCCCAGTTGTTTGCTTTTGCTTTTGCTTTGTAGTCTCGGAGCTAGCATCCTTTGTGTTCAAGCCTAGTCTTGCTGCAAATGATCTTGCTGCTGGTGTCATCTCAGGCAATTCTTCATCTGAATCATCAAGAGAATCAAACACTTGTTCTGATTCATTTGGTATTTTGCTATTGTACTTATTTTCATTTTTGACATTGCTTACTCCCAACCTTGATGCGAAGTCCTTAGCAATATCTGGGATATCTTCAGTATGATTTGTGTGAGATTTGAAAGATTCCTTTCTGTCGTGATTTGAAGCAGGCTGAATATCTTTTTTAGTAGCAAAATCGTTAGAACCGAAATCTTCCTGACTATCATACAACCCCTTTCTTCTTGAGTGGAGGGCGTTTTCCTCATTGCCTGATAATTTTTTGCTTCTATTATGAAGTGTCTTATGTGAATTTGGTTCTCTCTTTTCAGTTTTTGATGGGCGATGGGTCTGCGTCTTAGGAGGTGAAGGTTGGTGCAGTGAATTTGGCTTCTCTGGCGAAGGTGTGGGTGTTGCCCATCGTGATTCCAATTGAGTAGACTTGTCTTTCTTGGGTGACACTTTGTTGTCCTGATCTATAGCCTCGTTGACAAGCGTTTCATCAGTTGCCCATCTGGATATTAAAGGTGCCTGTGGCTATTGTCAGTATTCATTCGTGACCACAAAAGATATCGTATAAAGCGGAACTCACCTTTGGCATGATGTTTGTCTGCTGTCACTTGTAACTTGTCTGCTATCGCGATTCTTGTTCTTTATCTGTTTTCTTCTTTGTTTCTTCACTGTCCAAATGATAAATCTCTGTTCCTTCTGCGAAATGAAAACATTCGCGAATTCCACTCAAAAGTTTCGCAGACGCAGGCGACTTATCTGATGCGGCGGGTTCCAAAAGCCAGACGCAAAATATATCTAAAGGGTCCGAGGACCGAGAGTCGAGTCCTGACTTCTGCTCAGTGCTCAGTGCTCACTGGCAACTGCTGACTCCTGAGGCGACTCTTTCAGTTGGGCGTTTTACGGTGTAAGTTGTAACGCAGCTACATTATATTATTTGTGACAGCTTCCCTGGTGCTCCATACATTCCTCATTCATGCCCAAATCAACGTTATCCATCTCCATCCTCGCAAATGCTCGAAAGGCGGTTCTGGATTCTCTTCAACGTCCCTAAACAAAGAATCCAAATCAACTTCCTCAGGCTTCAATATCTTGGTGCCTTTGAAAAGTTTCCAAAACATATATAGTCCAAACGTTAATGGTATCACAAAATAGTCTGTGAAAAACGAAGAGATCTCAAATTTCCCTCTCATGAAATTTTCAAATCCTGCTGTTAGTATGAAAATCACAGAAGCTATACCAGAGATCCAAGCCGCGGCCGGCGCAAACTTGAAGGTATGAGGAAGTTTAGATCTTGGTATCCCTTGAACCTTCATGGCTCTGGACATGAATATATGGTTGGCTGATATAAGTATCCAATTGACAATTTGGTTAGAGGATGCCAAGTTTTGAAACCACGAGAAAACTGTGGATGAAGTCTCACCCACTGATAAATACGCCAATGGAAGGAATGATGCACAAAAGAAGAAACTCACATACGGAACACCTCTTTTGCTTGTTTTGAGGAAAACGTGAGGCGCTTGTCTCTTTGCAGCAAGGGCAAATAAATTTCTTGATGCTTTTAGAAGATCTAAATTAGCAGCTGAGAATGCCGACGTTAAAACCATAGCGTTAACTATGTGAGGCAAAACACGGATACCCGCTCTATTCATAGCTATAACAAAAGGAGATGATGTTGCTGTACCAGTTGAAGATGCTATTTGGGGGTCATTATATGGGATAATCAATGTCAAAACAAAAACCGATGAAAGAAATAACACCAAACATCTATAAAAAATTCTTTTGGCGGCAGTATAAATAGATAAACGTCTATGCTGCAATTCGCCCGCTAGTATGCCAAGTGACTGGACACCGCCGTATGAATAAACAGTTGCATTAATAACACTCCAAAATCCTAAAACTTTACCAAGGTTTCCCTCTTCCAAGTATTCAGCAAAGAGTCCTGGATCTTTCCAGTACCTAAACCCTAACCTATCGTGATGACCAGCAACACCACCAAGATCGATAACAACGCCCGTGATAATCAAACCCAAGATCAAAATAATCTTGAATACTCCAAACGAAAACTCAATCTCACCATAAAAACGAATACTTATGGCATTTGTAAAGATAATAAATATACCGAAAACCGTTATGAAAACTGCACTATTCAAATCAGTCCAATAAGTCATAATCACAGCAGTTGCAGACAACTCACCAGGCAAAATCCCAGAATAAACAGTAACCCACCCATAAGCAAAACCAAGAGCATCATCAATGAAATGTTCAGCATGTCTCACTGTTGCACCTGTGACTGGCATTAAACAAGCTACTTCAGCTATAGCCATTTGATTTAGACCCACAACTATACCGACAACCATGTAGGAAATCAACATTCCTAGAGGTCCTGTTTTTCTTAATTGGCCTCCTGAACTTAGGAATAAACCAGTTCCAAATACACCTGTTTTAAGTCAGTAAACATGTAACATCAAAAGCTATCTAAGATATGTGTCTTTACTTACCCACTAGGGTTATCATTTGTATATGTCTTTGTGTTAACCCTCTACTTAGCTTCTTATCATGGTCAAATACACCGACTTCCTTTTGTTGATTATCTTCTATACCCAAAGAATCATTCTCATCTATTGAAGTAGTAACTAGCCCTTTTTCAGTTGAGGGATCATATTGTATTTCCTCCGAATTGATGGTTGATCTCATTATCTGATCCAAGATATTCTTGATATTTTCAAAGACATATTTGAAGAGCAAAAGCGTTGATATATATAACGAGGACACTTTCAAGTTTCTATTTGAAATTGTAATTTCTTTCAATTGAAAAATTGATTGTTCTAAGTTCCTTAGATTTCAGCCAAACGTTTTAATTTTTTTCAAATTACCGATGCGCACGGTATACGCATGGTGAAGTTGTTGATCTTTCGAATGATAGTTGAAACTTGAAAGGTTTTTTTTTTTTTTTTTTTTTT
>JAJMGN010000544.1:0-58930 GCA_030575015.1 Cephaloascus albidus
AAAATAAACAAATTAATAAATGTTGGGACAGTTTTGGTAATGCACCATATGAATAAATTAAAAACACAAATGTTGAACTGAGTATGCACTTTAATGTGATGAAATTATAAAAAAGAAAAAACCCTTTTTAGATTAAAATGACGTATTTTGATTAAAAATTTAAACCACCTTTTTTTATCTCCCTTTTAATTCTCACAATCCAATCTTCAACTTCATAATGAATTGGAGTAATGTTCGAAAAACGACGACGTTTTCGAAATTCCATAAAATGGAAATATAGAGAGCCATCAGGTAAAGATGACTAAGGTTGGTGGCCTGAGGAGCTAAAAGAGTCTTGATATTAAATGGAACATTAATGAATTTTTTTTTTTGCCTCCTGTTTTTTATACTTAATTCCTTAAAAAATGGTTAGGACAGGACATTCTGGCCTAATCTGGTAAATGTCTCAGTAAATTTCAGAGCAGAATGGTTGCAAATGGAATTAAGTCCGAGATTATAGTACTTATTTTCGTATAATAATTGGCAATACGCAGACATGATTAATGTGCTACAGATGAAAAGTAAAATTTATCATATATAATATTATATGTGAACATATCTTTGAAATAGTTAAATAATTGGTTTATATTGGTAAATTAATTATGTGATGATACTTATTTGAGATTTCCTATGGTATTCTCTCTTGAAATATATTTTACTTGTCAAACTTAACAATTTGCAACCATTTTAACTTTTCAGAATTAACTCTAAAATCTAAGTTTGATTTCATTTCTGGATGTTGGGGATAATATTATGCAAAAAGTTAGATTAGTCGGATTTTCTCTCTATATCGGTCGATTTCTCACGGTTTTTTTCAACCTTATATTAATCTGGCTAAGAGCTTCTGAACAATTGTGATATATTTACCATCGAAAATCATCATCTATTAAGTGTGATTATCACGATTAGGGAAAAGTTATTCCTATATTGAAAATGTATATTGCCGAGGTGGCTGATCTCCGCCATGATTATTCTATTTCAGAAGATATTCTCAAGTTTATTTTCAGCAGAAGCCGAAAATATGTTCAGTGTCGATCAAGTAATTCTTGAATTGGAAAGAAAAAAAGAAGAATTACGCAAATCCCCAATCTTACCAGGCTAACTTAATACTGCTAACTACTGTGATTTTCTTCAAGGTTAAATTATATAAGAGTTAGAATTAAAGTTAAAATGGTTGCAAAATTCAGTAAAACTTAATGCATTCAAAATCACACATTCATAATTTCAAGGCGACACCTAGAATTACCGTCACTGGTCAGATATTAAACAATGCCTAAGTGTTTACTAATTTAAGTTGCACATAATATAAATTTAATATTTTATCGACAGCGGCCTATGATATCGATTATAAGATCGCGTACATTAATTTGATAGACCCCTCATGAATCATATATATAATATTCATGATGATATCGATAATATATATTATTTGCAGGACGCCGACGTGAAGTGTCGATTTCGAAACAAAGATAATCAATGCCTAACTATTGAAACTCATATTATTAATTGTCATGTTGGCCGTGACGTTGATATGACTCGACTTCTTTTTTTATATATATATATATTGTTCAGAAGAGATAATATTCATGTCACGATGAATAATTTGCTGCATATATATTAGCATGACATGAATAAGAGATCAATAATTCATGAAATATTAAATAATTTATATATAATATAAATTGATCAATCAGCTTACTGCAATATTTAATTTATTAATATTATAATTATTTTTAATAATATTGTTGTTGAGTTGGCTGGGAAGCGGTTTGTGATCTAGTTTGCATCATTTAAATTGAGATAGGTTTGAACTTAGTTGATAACTAACTTGATTTACAGAGATATATTTTAAGATGATGATATAAAATATTTTTTTCTTTTTTCCTCAAATTCCCAAATTCTGGATGTAACTAACTATATATATATATAGGCATATTCAAACGGGTATACAGTTATAATTGCTGTTTCATAATTTCATAGTTTAACTTCCGTAACTTATTGTTACCATTCCTGTTATGCTCAACCCTAAATGAGCCATATAGTGGTTAGATACTCTAACACACTAATAAATATATATATATATAATATTTTATTAATCATATTTATAATTATATCGATAATATTATATATCAATTGATCTTAATTAAGGACTTATAATATAATATAACATGTATATACATTATTGGAATATCTAGTGATAATCTTATTGAAAAATATGAACGTATGTAACTATTTTGCAGCACATCTTTTTTTTCAGGTCATTAGATTTTGCCCCAATAATATTTATTAATGTGAACATCAAATTGTAAGGTACGTACGTAGGTCATTTTGAATATTGCGCAATTTTGATTATTTTTTTCTTGAACAGCTTGCCAATTTGTTCAGTTAGATTTGATTCTTGGTAATATTTATCAGTAAATAATTGATCATGAAATATTGATTGAATATTACGAAAATATGAAAAGTTGTATCATTTAATATCTATAAGCATCAACAGCGTTCACTAATTATGGAATTTGTACAACAGATCAGGGAATCTCCTGTACGCACTCTTGATGATGAAAAAGAATTGATCAATTAATATTCGAAGCCACCAATGATGATCAGGAAAAATTTGAAAAATTTGAGTCAAATAATGAAGAGAGTGAGAACTTTAACCATGCGCGGAATTTATAAAGCCAGAATGAGAAGTGGTTGATCAGACGTCTGTCGAATTACATATATATTGATAAAATTTTATGATTAGAATTGGAATCATGATCATGATTCATCAGATATATCAGCAATTTGGAAATCGAACAAATCTCAAGTAGAGCACCATTTTTAGAGCCCTCATATTATGTTCTTTGGCTGCTCTATAATTCTCTATCAGATCGATTCTCAAAACAAGGTGTTGAATGCAAATCTTCTCATTGAAATTAAATTCTGGTCAAGAAGGGACTCATATTGATCATTGAATGATCACCTTAACCACAGTCTGCAGATGGTGTGTCCAGGATTCCCATGTCATTTCCCGATTAGGTGATTTTTTAGTGACATTTTGATTAAAAATGAAGAATGAACATAGTGAATTTTGAAAAGACTAAATTGATAATACAAGTAAGATTCTTATCGCCAGAACTTAACATAAATAAAATCTTGTATGAACAGTATTTTCAACTTCCTAATGATTTTCAACCTATATGGAAATGATCAATTACTATTATGGACCATGGTATTTCACATGTTTGAAAACAAAGTTCCAACTTTTATAAACAATTCGCGACACACTTATTAACACTTTTTACACCACCGGAAAGCTAACTTTTTTGGTAACAAATGCTTTAGAATTAATGATAACGAAATTTTCTTTTTCTATTGCATATCAGAGTTCAACAACTTTATGATCACAATTTTTGCTATAAACTTGAAGTTAATGAAAACTCTCATGTTTTATTTTTTGCCCTAATGGAAATTAAAGCCAAAACTAGTTACCCTCTTCAGCCAAATTTTTCAGATTTTCAACGAATTTTCAACATAAAAATCGTGATTTTTAAAATTTATTTACTTTTCTTTTATTGAAATAAGTTCAACGATTGACATAGTTAAACTATCTCAAGATATATTTTATATCTTACACTTTATCACGGTTCAAATGATTCAATAGTGTACAAGCGTTGGTTACCATTCCAGGTATTAATGTATGTTTCTTTTCTTCCTCCCTCGTTTATTTCCATTATTATTTTTATGATGACAATTTTTATGTCTCTAAGGCTTAACCATAGCTCCTGTGAGAACATGATTTCTCAAATGACTACAACGGTATCTGATAAATTATAATAATTGGAACATTACATACTATCGTAAATGTTTACATTGAATGAAAAATACTAACAAGTTAAAAGAACATGGGTAAAAACAGGAGAAATTTACAAGAAATTTATAAATGTCCCTTACCAATTGAAATAAGTCAATTACCTGAATTAATCCCACATAATCCTCTCTCATGGTTTAATTTTGCTTACCGATATTACAAGAGTTTCAATAATATATTACAATTCAATTGTGTATATGAAGATGGTATTTTCAAAGTTAAAGATATGAAGGAAATGGAAAATCTTTGGAATTATGGGTTCTTTGGTAAAGGTAAACTATCTAGATCCGATGCATCTTGGTATATAAGAACCAATAGAAGATTGGGATTAAATATTGAATCAAATTTAACAAACGAAGAAATTACAGAATTAAGAAGACTTGAACGTAAAAAATTTAAATTTGAAAGATCAAAATTACAACAACGTGAAATTTCATTTAAACAAAAATTAAATTTTGATGAACTAGGTAAAATTGAACAAGAAAAAATGTTATTGAAAAATTTTAAAGTTGGTAGATTAAGTGATTTAAGTAAAAATCTCATTAATGAAACTATAAGAGATGAAGATAAATTGTTAATTAATGAATCAAATGAATTAATTCAATTGGAACATTTACAATTAATGCCAGTTGAAGCATTTTTCTTGAAACTTTCATTAAACAATATCAATATTTTAAATAAGGGGATTGAAATCGATACTCAAACATTATTCAAATCTCAAATATCATCAGATTATAATCCTGGTAACAAGTTCATATTGGATTATGTTGTATATCATCATTTCAAATCTTTAGGATGGGGTGTAAGATCTGGTATAAAATTCGGTATTGATTTTCTTCTTTATAATAGAGGTCCTCCTTTCATACATGCGGAATATTCAATTTTAGTTGTTCCAAACTATACTGATCCTAATTTAAAATCCAAGAATAATGAATTTGACTGGATTTGGTCCTCTTCAGTATCAAGAGTTATTGGAGGTGTTAAGAAAACTTTAGTTTTCGTTTATGTTGATGTTCCTTGTTTTGATAAATTTGATGAATTTGTTGAAAAAGGGGATTTACTTGGATTGCTTCTGGCCTATAAAATTACTGAGGTTTTGTATAGGAGGTGGATACCTAGTAGGAATAGAGATTAGTTCTTTCATTTATTCGTAGTTTTCAAGACTCGTAGTTTGTTTTTGATCAAAAATATGTTGATGTTCCAATATTGATCCAATCGAACGTCGACAATGTCATTAATTTAACACATTTATAAATTAATTACTAATTTTTAATCATGAAGTTCCGCCGTAGATCCATGGTAAGATTGTAGTTGATTTTCAATTCGTTCATGATGTTTAATTTGTGTTATATATATATAATTGCAGGTTATATATTATATATTACATATTTTAATTCTTTTATCTGGCAATTGTTAATGTCTTCTAGATTTTTTAATAATTTTTTTTTTAAGCCTACAGCTTAATTAACTTAAATTTATTAACAAATCGAATTAAAATATGTATAGTATGGGTTAAAATCTTCAAAAGACGATCCTATTTAACTAACCTTATAAACAGACAGTACTTGTGGGACTTATCTAACCAGAAACATCCAGGTAGCTAAATATACCTAACCACTATAAAATCCCCCCCTAGACGTTCCTGATAATATATAATAAAAAGTAATATAACAATTTGCACAACCATAATAGATAAATTTAAATAAATGAATATTAGATAATTCACCTTATATATAAAATTGCCATCTGGCCGTAATAAGATTGTAGATCGCTACTGAATTTCTGTTGGTGTGTTGTGACTTGTATCTGAGCATCAACATTGAATGGTTTCTCCAAGCAACTGAAGACGTCTACCAATCCGAATTTTTTCACAGATATAACCTATTAGCAATCCATAAAGTGTGAACATCTTATTAACTTTAAAACATTTAACAAATCAAATCGTGCAATAACGGTTTTGGCTGATTAGTATTCATCGCGTACCAAATATTTTGAACCAGAATACAGCTATCATAAACCGTTCTTATAGTTTTTAAAGAGAAAGAAAATTGTGGCAATCAGTGATTCTGAAATTGAGAATTGAATAAAATTCAATAATAACAAATAATAAATAATAAACAACAAACGAATCATAATCATGAAATATATTGTCCTGATTTATCTCAGCCTAAATACTCGTAAAATTTCAAAATGTAAGTCAAAAGTCCAAAAGATAGGAAACAGCCTTTATGGCCAAGTTGGTAAGGCACCTCACTTGTAATGAGGAGATCGTCAGTTCGAATCTGGCTGAAGGCATTGTTTTTTGTTTTTTTGCTGTATTTTTTTACGTGTCATCAGCCAATCAGGAACGAGTTGGCTCCTTGTTTGTGAAAGTTTATATTAGATGTTTAAAGTTATTGCTGGGTGCAGCCCAAATAATGTTTATCTGTGTTCAGAATCGGAAAGGGTGAGATGATTTCATCTTACAGACTTTCTAGCTTAATTTTTTGTTATTTTTTATATTATATATAGGTGGGTGGTATCCTTGGTTGTTTGCAGCAAAAATCAATCCTCATGCTCTCCAACAGAGCAAAGGATTTAACAACCAGATGGGAGTTTTAGTGAGTAGGCAAGACAGGTTATTGCACAATCCTCAGGCTGATAGATTGTTTTTGCATTTTCGGTCACTTGAATCTCACACTACCATCATCTTAACTATAATGTGTGCTTATATAGAAGTTTCTTCCAGTAATATGTTTAATATTAAAAAAAAAAAAATAGAAGTACAGAAAGTCTGGTAAAGAATCGTATTAAAATGATTTTTTTGACGCGTTAATGTATAGCTTTGCGGCCATAAAATAATAAATTTGAGTTTACTTTTATCCCTACTTCCTGTCGACTCTGAAATCAGAAAGAAATTGAAATCGATAATTGCACTTGACAGATAAAACTCAAAAAATTACAGTTCTGATTCTGAATCATGTCGATCACTTATGATTGAGTATTGAATGATGAATGATTCATATTTAACGTATATAGATTACATTGAATGAGAGTGGTCAACTAAGACGTCAAGTTGAGCTAGCTAACTCGAGACAATCTGCGTACTGTTATGCTTTAATACATGTTAACTTTTTTTTAATATTATGATTATTAGATAGTAAAGAAATACAATTAATAGTTCAATTAAAAGGATTATATTATCAAAATGTTTATTTAGTTAGGATATCTATTATATTTCCATATAATTCAGTTCCATTTGTTGTTATTATTCCAGCTTTATAAAAATGTTTGATCCTTATTTTCATGCACATGTTGACAAAATATATATTCAAATTTCACACATTCGCGATTCGAGTATTTCGATATTTCGAGATTGGTTATTTTCTTGCGCAAATTCGCAACAAAAATTGTTTATCTAAGCAGTGAAAAACGTTTTAACATTGAGCACGATCTTAACTAAAACTGAACTCAGAGGCAAACAGAGCCACCTTCACTACAAATAGCACCATAAATTAGGCTACAAGACAAAAAATAGAGCTGCACATAAAAAGCAGGTAACCCGGACGGAGCCAGAAAAGCACAAATTATTTTCATGCTTTTTTTTTTAGCGAAAAGATTATTTAAACCGGCAAAATTCCACAAACAAAAACAAAAACAAAATTAGCCAAAAATAAAAACTTACATAAGCGCCCAGAACAGACCAATTAAAAGCACCAAAATGTCAATACACTCACAAGAGTCAATAGAAAGTGAAGAAGCAAAGATAGGATCTGGCACCATGTCCAGCAACATCTCCATAAAGAGTTACGACCAGATAAAGACACATTTCCCAGCTGCTAGAATAAAAAAGTTGATGCAATCTGATGAAGATATAGGGAAAGTTGCACAAGCTACACCAGTTATTGTCGGTAGGGCGTTGGAAATTTTCATGGCTGAGTTGGTGGATGCCAGCAGTATTGAAGCTAAAAAGAATGGTAGCAGAAGAATCAATGCTTCGCATGTTAGACAAGCAGTTGAATCTAATGAACAATTTGATTTTTTGGTAGAAATTGTTTCAAAATATCCAGCTCCAAAGTGATTTTATGTTTTGAATTTAATTATTAAAATTTTAGACGATCTGCTTACATAAGATGCTCATCGGTTGCCACACCCTACAACTTACCAGTTGGCAGTGGGACAAAAAGTTGCCCTCCTTTTTTCGACTGGTCATGTGATGCTAGTGGCGATGACATTGCTCCGATTATGTCACTCCCTGTCCGGTCATGTGATAGAGATTCGTGTCTTGCTGAATTTCCACTAAACTCAACTGCAACATCACGTGCTCTCTGTCATTTTTACGGATATGCTTCCATCAGGTGACAGGTCGATTTAGGATTCGAACATGGGATAGTTTCTGAATTTGGCTTGGTAAACTATGGGGAAGTCAATTTGTAAAATCGGTTCAATTGCTCCATCAAAAATTGGATCAAGTATATAAATAACTAAATTTCAATCAATAATTTTTGCATTTAAAATCCTGTAACATCAAAGTTAATTATATTATAGAACTAGACAATACAATTATATAATGGCTCCACCATATTCAAATTCATATACAAGTATAAGTTCTCATAGATCTTTTGCTAATCAACCGCAGCCTCTTCCAAATGTCTTTTATGTTGGTGTTGATGTTGGTACGGGTTCTGCAAGAGCAGCTGTAATTGACACTTCTGGGGTCATATTAGGATTATCTGAAAGGCCAATCACCAGACATGAATTGAAACCTTCTCATATCACTCAATCTTCAACAGAAATCTGGGAATCTATCTGTTACTGTGTCAGAACGGCAATTAGAGATTCCGGTGTTGATCCATCTGATGTTTATGGTATTGGTTTCGATGCAACTTGTTCATTGGTTGCAATTGATGAGAACACTGATAACCCTATTGCTGTTGGTCCTGATTTCGAAGATGAATCTCAAAATATCATTCTATGGATGGATCACAGAGCTCAATTTGAAACTGATATCATTAATAATTCAGGTGATAAGTGCTTGAAATATGTTGGTGGTACAATGTCAATTGAAATGGAAATGCCTAAAATCAAATGGTTGAAACATAACTTGCCAAACGGAAAATTCAATGACTGTAAATTTTATGATTTACCAGATTATTTAACTCACAAAGCAACTGCATCAGAATCGAGATCTTACTGTTCTGCTGTTTGCAAACAAGGTTTTGTCCCATTGAACGTTGATGGTTCAGAAACCGGATGGTCTAAAGAGTTTTTGCTCAAAATTGACTTACCGGAATTAATTGAAGATGATTTCAGAAAATTAGGTGGTGCACCAAATAAAAACGGTGTCTACTTATCAGCTGGTGATCCAGTTGGTAACTTGACCGAAAAAGCTGCTGAAGAATTAGGTTTAACCGTGGATTGTGTCGTTGGTTCAGGTGTTATTGATGCCTATGCCGGTTGGATTGGTACTGTTGCTGGTAAGGCTGATATTCCTGCCTTAATCAAGCAAGATTCTGTTGAAACTGGTATCTCAAGATCTTGTGGTAGATTAGCGGCTGTTGCTGGTACATCCACTTGTCACATTGCAATGACTAAAGAACCATGTTTTGTCAACGGGGTCTGGGGTCCTTATAAAGACGTTATGGCTCCTGGATATTGGTTAGCTGAAGGTGGTCAATCATGTACTGGTGCCTTATTAGCGCATGTCTTATCTACACACCCTGCATTCAGTGAATTGTCAACATTAGCAGAAGCTTCTAATATTTCCAAATTTGATTACTTAAACTCAATTTTAGAAAACTTAGTTAAGAGTAAACACTCAAGATCTGTTGTTAGCTTAGCAAAACACTTATTCTTTTATGGTGATTTCCATGGGAATAGATCTCCAATAGCTGATCCAAGAATGAAAGCTGCTATTATAGGTCAATCTATGGATACTTCTATCAATGATTTAGCAATCACTTACTTTGGTGCTTGTGAGTTTATTGCTCAACAAACAAGACAAATCATTGAAGAAATGCAAAAATCTGGTCATGATATTAGATGTATTTTCTTATCCGGTGGTCAGTGTAGAAATGGTTTATTAATGAGATTATTAGCTGATTGCACAGGCTTGCCAATTGTTATTCCAAGATATATTGATGCCGCTGTTGTCTTTGGTGCTGCCTTATTAGGTGCTGTTGCAAGCGAAGCTGTTGGCAGACAGAAGAAAGGTAGATCAAGAAGATCTTCCTCAGTTTCCAAACACGATGCTCAACCAACTTCACCTTACACTGCCCCAAGTGCTACAGCTTCATACACAAGTATTTCAGCAATGGCTCCACCTGGTTCTTCATTCCCATTTCCTGTCATGACTCCTATGAATGAAGAAGCCGAAGAAAACAACGATTATTTCAATAAAAAGAATGCCAAAATTGAAGATTCTGCTACTGATGATTCATCAGATGATGAATCTGGTGCTACTCTCTCATTTGGAGCTAAGCAAAATACCCAGCAATCACTTTCTAAGAAATTCAGAAAAGATTTGAACTTAAAACCATTGTCAACCATTGACAAACCATTAGATCAACCAGGTGATAAGTTATGGGATGTTATGGAGAAATTCACAGGCTCTGGTAGAGTTGTTGCACCATCTGATTCGTCCCACCCTGATAGAAAATTATTGAATGCTAAATACAAAATTTTCTTGGAATTGTGTCAAAAACAAAGAGATTATAGAGACGCCATTGATCTTGTTGAAAATGAAAATATCAAGAACTTGGCCGCCCATGTCCAATGATTTGCCGCTCATCCTTTATCTGTTTCTTTATATGTCTGGTTTTATTCGTTTTTGCATTTTTAATTTGATAGAGTAAAGTGTATTTTCCGCAGTAGATCAGATATATCCCAATCAGGAAGTCGAGATTTTTAAAATCCAAAGTTTCCGCGTCAGATCTCAAAACCGAAATGGAAATTGAAACTTGTTACAATAAAGAAAAATCATCAGCAGTTTATTGAAGTTGAGTCAAAAACTGGTTAGACAGGAATAGAAGGAGAGTTCAATAATCAATTTGGCTCTGAATATTGAGAAATAATCATGTATTCAGTACAATTTGTTACCGTTTTATCGATTCTCATTTCATTGGTGAATGGGTTCTACTTACCAGGTGTTGCTCCCACAAGCTACGCTAAAGATGATAAAATCCCTTTATTGGTGAACCATTTAACGCCATCATTAGACAACTTGAAAATCAATTCCAAGTCATACGTCTACTCCTTTGATTACTATTATCCAAAATTCCATTTCTGTCAACCTGAAGGCGGTCCAAAGAAACAATCAGAATCATTAGGATCAATTATATTTGGTGACAGAATCTTCAATTCTCCATTTGATATAACAATGTTGAAGAATGAAACATGTAAGAAGTTATGTAACACCAAGTACTCAAAAACAGATTCAATTTTCGTTAATAGAAACATCAGAGCTGGCTATAAACATAATTGGATTATTGATGGATTACCAGCTGCCAGACATCTTTATGATACAAGAACTAAATCTGAGTTCTATGGTACTGGTTTTGATATTGGTGTCATTGACGATTCTAACGTTGCTCATTTATCAAATCACTATGAAATCAATATCGAATATCACGAAAGAGGTGCAAATGAATTCAGAGTTGTTGGTGTTACAGTTGAACCATTTTCAATGAATAGGAATATAGATGAAGAAGTTATTTGTTCACCAGATTTAGAACCTGTTAGATTGAATCAAGAAAGAGAATCAGATGTTATTTTCACTTATTCAATTAATTTTATTCCAAGTTCAACCGCATGGGCAACAAGATGGGATAAATATTTACATGTTTATGACCCAAAGATTCAATGGTTTTCATTAGTTAATTTCTCATTGATTGTTATTTTCCTTTCAATGATCATTGGTCATATTTTGGTTAGAACATTGAGAAATGATATTATGAAGTATAATGAAGTCAACTTGGATGATGATATTCAAGATGAATCAGGATGGAAATTGGTTCATGGTGATGTCTTCAGACACCCAAAAAGAAAACTACTCTTGTCTGTTTTAGTTGGTTCAGGTTCTCAAATCTTTTTAATGGTTACTGTTACTGTTGCATTTGCCTTATTTGGATTATTATCGCCATCAAACAGAGGATCGTTGGCCACTTTTATGTTTGTCTTGTATACATTTTTTGGAGCCTTTGGATCTTTCATTTCTGGATACATTTACAAATTCTTTGGTGGAGAAGACTGGAAATTAAATATGATTTTAACACCATTATTAGTTCCAGGTACATTATTTTCAGTATTTATTTTCTTGAACTTCTTTTTAATCTATGTTAAGTCTTCAGGTGCTATTCCAGTTGGAACAATGTTTGCAATTATCTTTATCTGGTTTGGTGTTTCAGTCCCATTATCAATTGCTGGTTCTTTGTTTGCTGCCAAGAGGCCAGTTTTAGAGACTCCTGTGAGAACTAATCAAATCCCAAGACAAATCCCAACTCAACCATGGTACTTGAAAGTTATTCCAGTCACTTTGATATCTGGTATTTTCCCATTTGGGTCAATTGCTGTGGAAATGTACTTCATTTACTCATCGCTTTGGTTCAATAAAGTTTATTATATGTTTGGATTCTTATTCTTCTGTTTCATCTTGATGATAATAACATGTTCACTAGTATCTGTCTTGATGACTTATTACACTTTGTGTTCAGAAAACTATAAATGGCAGTGGAGATCATTGTTTATCGGTGGTGGGTGCTCAATTTATGTTTTTATCCATGCCTTATTCTTGACCAAGTTTTCATTGGGTGGATTCACAAGTATAATATTATACGTCGGATACAGTGCTGTTATAAGTGGGTTAGTGTTCGTATGTTGCGGTGCTGTTGGATTTATCAGTAGTTTGGCGTTTGTTCAATTAATATACTCTCAAATAAAGATTGATTAGGGAGAGAAGAAAAACAAGCAAAGAAAAATGAAAGAAGAAAGTATAATAGAATCTTTTTGCAAGTGACTTGAGCGTACAAGTTTACTAGTGTAATTAAAATAACAGTGAAATGAAAGACTTTTATGTTTATATGTTAATGTATATTAAGATATTGGAATATTGGTTGTAATTAATTTGTAAATCTCTCTCTAGAAGGTTTCAGCACCAAATTATGAATCCCCCTATATATTTAGAACACAGCCTAGTGCCAGGCTTCATCAATCTGGTGTCCCCTAAAGTTGAAATGAGCGAATACCTGTCCAGACTCCATATGGCTTCGGCCTTTCAACTGTTCGAGATGTGCGGAAAATCAGAGATTTAATCAGTTTCAAGTGGATATTCGTTTGGCAGTTGAATTTTAGGCGAAACAGCTTGTGCTGAACCATTCTCACCTTCTTCATCATGAGCTGTGCTGTGATCTCTGTGACATCTGAGTTGTTTATAAAGTCGTGATGTTTTGGTGGGATCCAGATGCCATTTTCAGCTCAAAGTCCTTGCAGTCGCTTATTTTTAGTTCACTGTCGCGGTCTTTATTGTTGAAGAAAGCTCAGTTGGGCTCGAAACAGGCTCAAGCAACTGAGAGAGAACTGTGTATGTTTGCTGGGCCCGTGCCACTGTGGACGGTCTCCTCCAATTGTCTCTAGGCGAGAGAGGACAAAGAACACACAGCAAAGGAGTAATTTCGAAGGACGTGGATTTCCAATTGAGCCGATTCGTAACTTTTCTCTTCCAAAATTAAGTGAATATCAATCTTTGCTGCAAAAAATTTATTCTCAAAAAGGAAATTTTACGGTGAAACAAAAAGATACAAATTAGAACAAAATAGTACTTAAATTTGACCAATTTCCACTTTTCGTACAGTTTTGTTCAGTTTTGTTTTAGAGAAGTGACAGCTTTTAGTGCTTTTAGTGATAAATGTCTAGCGACCAGTTAGCCAAACAGTTTCTTTCATTTTTTGATCGGAATCAGAGTCAGAATCAGAACAACGTCCATCACATCTTGAGATCCATCATATACACCATAGATATCCAAGTGGAAGACATTGACCTAAATTATGATCCATACTACAAATCCTTGGACTGGTTGTTCATCTATGACTTTATATTCTCCAACTTCAATGATTTAATGGATCCTCTCATCAGTTTCTCCAATCAAAACAAATTTTTCATTGATTTAAACAATTTTTTAAATCACTTGCATTTGGAATTCTCATACTTCATTTATTTGTCCAAATCCAAAATACAGAACAATGAATACTTGATGCTGATATATAACAATTTCATTAATAAAAATGATAATAAATTCATGAAGAATTGGGATATATTGTCGGAGTTCTTATTAACCAACATGGATAATTTGATCATGAATAAGGACTTGACAAAAATCAATAATGAACAGCAGGATTTATTGAATAAAGAATTGAATATACGCATCAACAGATCAAAATCAAAATCCATATCTGATTTGGGTGCGATGGGCAACGGGGCAGAAATCGTCACCAAAAGAGAATCTTTATTGAATTTCAATAATTCTAGTGAAAAGAAAAATACTATAAATAACTACTCCAAATCAAAATCAAACTCAATATCAATTCCAAATTTCCATTCACGCTCATTTTCAAGAACTTCAAATAAGAGAAATACTATAGTTGGTAATACTTCATTAAACAAAAAAATTGAACAATATTCACCGAACTCATTTATCTCAAATTGTATGGAAAATTTAAGCAATACAGAAATTGATATTGATGATTTATTAACTTTGAATTCAATGTCCACATTTGACAGTTTCAAAAGTTTTAATAGAAGATCAGACGATATCATACTAAACTCATTACATTCCAAAACAAGTTTCTCTTTAAATTCCAATATTAAAAAATCAAAATTATTGTTAAAAAAAACTTCGAAATATTTATTGAACAAATTAAAATTGTGATTGACAATTTGTACATGTATGATCTTTAATGGCTTATGATCTGATTCCTCGCTCGTTACTTTCTTTGCTTACTTTGCTTTATTTGGTTTTTTGCTTCCTTCGCTCTCTATGTAAATTATGTACTTTATGATCTTAACTTCACGTCATTTTGTAGTTTATATTCTATAAATATCATGTCAGTACACGTTCACTTAATCTATTTATAATTAGATATCCAAGTATTAGACTACACTATGTACAATATACCCGATCAACTACATATACATTGAATTTTAAACTTATAAATAACCAACCTTTATTCCCCATTCACATCTTAATTTCCCATAACAAAAACCCATTTTACTTTTATATCCAACCTTCATAATCTTCGTTTTCAATAATCGGTGATATTTCATCCATTATTGATTTTCTCCAGTTGTTCATACTCTTGATTTTACTAACTTTCGGATTACCAGTATGATTAGGACTAATCTGGAAATTTAAATCCAAGTTTAGATTTTTTTGCTTCTGTCTTATGATGTCCATAATATTATTTGATATTGGTAACTTTATCAACTTGATCAAGTTATTTGAAGTACTTAAATCAGTTGAAATCTTATTGCAGCGGAAAACTAGATCTCCATTTGTTTGATCCATGTTCAATGAGTCAATTATCAATTTCAATGTCAAAATCAATCTATAAGTTTGCCCATATATCAAATTTATTAATGGTGATATTATAATTCCTTCGCTTGATTGTTGCTGGACCAAACCAGATAAATTATTGAGGATATTGATTATTGATGATGTGATTTTTTTGCTCATCCTGCATAATTTCAATCGATAATCTTGAATCAAATCTTCTTCTTCTTCGTTGATTGTGCTATTGATAGTTCCACTAGTTAAAAAATGACTTTTCAATTCTTTAATGAACTCATATAATTCATTTTTTTCTTTCATGATCGATATGAATAAACCCGATAAACCTGAAATATTACCTATATCGCAATCATTCCAGCTGATTTTGTATTTTGTATCTCTGAATTTAACAGCATTCCTCTGATTAATGAATTCCTTTAAAATAAGCCCGACCTTGAAATTGTTCAATCCGACTAATGTATCTGAATTGAGTGGTATCAAATAAGTGAGATACTTATTGAATATGGCATTAGACCTTATTGTGTTGAAATGATTACCTGATCCAAAAGTGATACTATATACATTATCGATAATCATCGAACTCAAGTATAGTTTTGGTAAGTATGCCTTAATATCATCTGGATTATTCATAGAATTTTCTTGTTTTTTCATTTCTATACTCCTTATGTAGTTCATAAAACCTTCAAGAATTTTGAAATCATTGAGGACTGTAAAGATTAACGAATTCCCTATGGAATAAAGTTCACCGTTAAGTAAAATTGAATAGTTAATCAAAACTATTGATGATAAAAATAATACTAATAAGTTATCATTTAATTTGATCCCAAACTTTTCAAATGGATATATACTCAACATCTTATTGAATATAAATATACAATCACTTATAGATTTCTTATCATAATTCTTCAAACATTGTAACGATAAATTAAAGATATCTAATATCACCTTTGTCTGATCATCTAATACCAACTGATCAATCATGGTAATTATAAATTTATCGTTGAATGGCAAGATCGGGAAACTTCTATGGAATATTGAGTAATAATAATTCAAATTACTTTCAATCGATTGATGAATCGATTCATGAATAGCCTGATTACTCATTGAGATAGAAGGTTTTGACGAGTGTCCTTGTTTCACCATACCAGGAGCAAGAGGCTGCATTATAGGTTGTTGATTTATTTGTGGAACTGTATTTTGAATATTTAAATTTTTGATGATTTTGCCATTCAAACTTGACAAGCTTGAGATTGATAATGCTGGACTTGTTGGTATTCTACCGGCGTTATTTGAAGTGATAGAGTTTCTTGGTGATAAAGATTGGGAAAAGCGTCTTTGTGAAGCTGAGTGATAATCATCATCAGAATCTGAAATTACTGATGAATCATATGCTGGATGAATATTTGAGGAGTTATTCAGTATAGTGGTAGCCAAATTTGGAAATTTTGAATTGGACACTTCACTGATTGATGATGAGATTGAGTCAACCGAACCTCTTCTATTGAATGGCAATTCATAAGGAACCTTCCAAAAATGTCCTTGTGGTAATATCTCAGGTTGTTTGAGAATAGTTGATTGTGTACCAGTAGTTGAAGACTGCTGAAATTGTTGAATTGACGGCTGCTGTGTATTTATTTGTTGTGAGACAGAATGTATATGTTGTGCTTGTTGGTTCTTCACCTGTTGCTGGCTTGGATGGTTTAAGACATTATTCATGTAAGAACTTGCTTTTGGAGATGATGGATTAGATGATGAGTTTTGATTTGAGTTTATCGAGTTGGAGCTGCCATTGTTATTTAAAGTGTGCTGTATTTGATTATTTGGTCTTAATCCATTTGAGAACGAACCTCTCAAAGAGTTCAAGGGCGGCAAAATAATCTGAGGTTTCAACTGATTCATCGTATTCAAATTTGGCTGATTGTAACTAAAATGAGGCAATGGGGGATTGGATAGATCTAGACTATTGCGATGATTATGTGATATCAACTCTTGAGTTGGATTGTGAATTGAATTTGGATTATGTTTCTGAGAATATTCAATTTTTTCTTCTAAATCTCTTATATAGCCTTTTGAGGGGCCCCTTTTTAATGGAACTCTGGAGAAAGAACATATCTCATTGATCTTTACACAATTTGTACACGTTTTAGTTACCGAATTGGAAGAAGGACTAAACTCAGCATCACATCTAACTTTTTTCTTCCTACAAGCATCACACGCCCTGGAAACTTTTGATCTTTTTCTTGGAGGAACATTGGGTTTTGAAGAGAACTCTTCATGTTGAACTGATTGAAACGTATCCGATGGCTGATTAGTTTGTGTAGTCGAAGAATTGGTTGAGGTGCTTTCGCTGTCAGGCATAGCGGCTAGCGATGTCATTATTCAGTAATGTGATTTGAAACTTTTTAACAAGACAAGGTAAACAAAGGATAATTTTCAACTGAACTAATGGAATATTAGATACAGGATATACACCAATCAAATGCCAAACTCAGAATTGATATAAAAATGTGATTTGATGAATTAGCCGCTGAGATAAATACATTAAAATCCAACTGGAACAAGAATGAGACCAGATAATTTTGAATAGAACATCCATTTGAAGGTCATCAAAATGTTCGTTGCACACTACTTGAAGCCAAATTTTATAAGGAAAGCCTCACCAAAACTGAAGTTGAGCGCTGCAGGTGCCAGAAACCGGGCCTTCACGGTTTCAACTTTCCATTTTCGAAGTTGCCCTGCTCTTACTATTAGTCTTCTCTGCTACGTGGGGTCACGTTCTGTGGTTGCAAAACTGCTGAACCCTGTGCCTCATCCGATAGTGGGGTCGGCCGCCGGGAAATAGAATACAGGTCGACTCTAATTTCTGATAGATTGAAATCTTAAATCTGAATCTGATGAGACTTTAGAACTCAATAGAACTTAACCCCAGATTTTTTTTTGGGAGTCGACTGAAAGTTATATTCAGCCCCACTTATATATCTTTGATTTGTTAACCCTTCATGATGTGCTGAGTCTTGACTCTTGACTCCTGACTTCAAAGTTCAAACTTGCTTCTAGGATCAATTATAACAGGCTCGACGACGTCGAAGATTATAAGGTTTGGGCACAAACTAGGAGTTGCCTGGATTTTAGAACGTCTTCTCGACCAATCCATGCATGCTCACGTCGATATGTTCAAACTTCACATCAATGATCATTCAAATTTTGACAATACTCCAACTACAAGAATCAAGACAGCTACAGATTCTTCAATTGATCAATTAGACAACCTTAAATAGCGTTTTAAATCCAGTTAAGATTCAAAGTGCAACTAGAAAATTGCACATATGCAATAAAAGACATCGGATGTGCACGACCTCGACCACTTCCGGAAAATCTTTATTACGCTCTCTACTTTTTGTTTTATACACGTAAATAGTAAATACGTAAATACGTAGTACTTACTACTGAACGGGATTTATAAGATATACTTTATATACGTCCTTCCGGCTCCGGTCATCCGACGACTTAATATACTCCTGTGATCCAGTGTCTACGTATCTAGTATCTACTAGTATCTACCATACAGCTATACCGTCGGGGATTCGGTCCTATACCATATGACATGGTACATACTATAAGAAGTCCAAACCATGAATTTTGAAATAAAGTATATTGGCCATGTGCCTTAATTAATTATATTGGTAACTAATAACTATAAATCGTCCTGGGATTAATGCTGAATTATAGATTAAATGTTTTTTTAATTTTAATTTTAAGAACTTTTATTCCGAATTCTCCTAAAAGAAAATGGTAGTGTCATATACAAACTTATATAATAATATCAGCTATAGACACCTGTACCATCGTAGGAGTCCAAATCATGAAATAAAGTATCTTTGTTAACCCAGTACGTCTTGGGAATGCTGATTTAAGCATCATATAATCAATTTTTTCAAAACTCGATTCAATTTTATCTTGGATTAGTTTGTTTTGATTTTTCTTCTTCATTTTCATCTTAATTTTTTTAATTTTTTTAAGTCAAAGCATATATATCGAATTCATGAATTATTGTTGCAAATATTTAAATTATAGTTAATCGGAATCAAAAAATCAAAAAATCAAAAAATTCGAAAATAATTTGAAATCACAAAACCAAAACATTAGACGCTGATAAGTATTACATATATATATTTCAAATTCGTCTCAAAATCTATTTAGGTCGATGCTTTCAACATTTCTACAACCATTCGGAGGCTAACCTTAAGTCTCATCAAATTGCCCCCGTCTATAAACAATCTTGAATCTTAATTCAGTTTGAACACCTTTAATATCTGAGTTAGTCAGAACTTCCCTCTATCGGTTTGAAATTCCAAGTCAGCTAGTCGCCATATCACCATCAAAGCTGTCATACGTTGATCCTTAAAATCCCCATCATTTAAATTTTATATCAGAGCTGATAAAAAGAAATCCACCATGACTCAATCTAAAATCATTTACAACATGGAGGATTTATTATCTTTGAAACATGAAGATCCCGTTCCCGCTGAGGCTTTGAGTGATGAATTTTGGATATTCAAGTTGAAGTAAGTACTTCCATTTCACGGCAAACTATAAATATAAAGAGTGATAATATGTACTAACACACATATCAGCTGTTCAAATGGAAGCCAATTGATACCAATTAAATGCCACGAGAGCATTCAGAAATGTGTTGGAAACTTTCGAACTAGGGCAAACTTTTTTGACAGAATTTATAATCCAGCACCTCATTTGAAGACACAAACTAGTCCTGGTAGTAAAATACACCACACCACATCGATCGCTAGCGAGAAATACATTAATGGTACTCAAAATCCAAAATCCAATATCTTCAATGATATTCAAACAAATAGTCTTTTGAGGTGCAATATGAATTTATCTCTGCTTCCTATTATTCCTGCTTCACAATTTTTTCCATCTGATCAAACCATCCACTTTGATGATTATATTAATACTATTGATCAAGGTTTTAAAATAGACAATGCAGATAATTCACCAGATACGTCGAACCTGCAATCATCTATCTTTTCAAACTACAAATACTACACAGATGATCAAGCTAATAGTTATTCAACAAATTTATCCAAAGCACTGAAGGCGTCGGCCAAAGATGCGAAAGCCCCATTTACTTCACCTGAATCAGCAAGTAGAACTCCAGGTAATGGGACATCCGACCATCTTGCTGTTAAAAGAAAAAAGTTTCAATTCAATTATAATGCTTCATCGTTCAAACCTTCGTTTATTCACCACCTCCCTATTCCTTCCAGTGCCTTGTCTGTACCACCAGATGGGCGGATTATTAGGATTAGCCCTGGCATGCCAATTCCGGATGGTGCTATTCCATTGATTGATCCTTACCATCATTTTTTGGCACTCAATTCATCCATGGTTAATAGTTTTGGAAGAGTTCCTAGAGATAAAACCATTGCTGAAAATGAAAAAACTAAGATTGATGAGAAGCATATACATAACAAAAATTATGGTAAAAAAGCTTCTATAACCATTGGACGTTATATGGATATGGAATCCCAACAACTACATTCTGAAGTCTTTCCTACATTCATGAATCCTTACTTGACAGCACCAATTGTGATTAATTATAACCAGAATCTACCACCTAAAAACCCGCCATATAATCTAGATCCAATGGGCAATATTGCCAAGCCTTACAACAGAATTAATATAAAGTTGAAAGAGCAAATTAAGGAGAATTTCGACCACTTAGAAGATTACAAAGTGACTAAAAGTTCTATAAGAGCTGATATGAGGTTTGACGAAGCTCATGAAGTCAAAAATGTCAGTGTTGAGAAATCAGACGGGACATCAAATAACTCCAAAGCTCCTTTCAGTAGAGACAGAGAACACGTGGTAGATTTAGTTGATTACTATGAAGATAGTAGCACCATTACTAGCAATATACAAATATTGACAAGTGACCAAAAAAGCATGTTTCAGGAATTTAATGGCTAAGTAAAACAATATAATGATCCAATGATAGCTACATCCTCGTAATATGATAATTCTTGATTCGATCTAGTTTGGGTTAGAAAGTTGTCAGTGAATAATAATTCATTTATGATACCATGTTATCGAACTCGTAGTTCCAACAAACCATACTCATATATTCTAGAGTCACATTCAAACTGGCTGTGTTTCATTTAGTTCAGCTGTAGCTGTCGTACAAATAACTGAACATAAACAACATGCAACGCTATATCAGCTAGGGCGACATCCTCTTGCTGGAAATCTCATATATCAAACATTTATCATTGTCATAGTTTATCACCACCCTATCGTCATCAATGAAGCTTACATTGGGATCATCAGCGACAAATAGCAAATTTTTCAATTGAACTTTGCATTTTAAAAGCCAGTCATTACTACCATTGAGAAAGTGAGAATCAGTCACTGTTTTATGTTTCAAAAGCTTTTTATGTTTTAAACTTTTCACTGGAACAATAATGGGGAATGGATAGCTATAAAATTGAAGATCAGATACGAGTAAATTTTCAATAACATTATTCAAAAGCCAGATCGCCTGCCACGATGTATTCAAAATATACAACAAATCATTCACTAAAATTGCAGCACGTCTACCTGTCTTAGAAACCGCATATACGCAACCCAGGGTCCCTGGGTTAAACTCAAGTAATTTTCTTTTTATATACCGATTATGATCTTCATTTAATTCATTTTCAGAATCTGCATAATTTTCTCCAAAAGGCCTAGCATAGTCATTGTATGATCTCGTATCGCTCTTGGGGAACCATTCTTTCAGCTCATAATTATCATATTTATCAGATTGAGCATAGTTACCATCACTGTCATAGTTCAGCAGGCCATCACTATCAGAATTATCTCTAATATTGAATTGTACACGATTATGAAACTCATCTTCGCTCACATCCAGATCCTGATCATCATTTTGTTCTTCCACCAGTGCCATAGGGACAATGGCCTCTTTATAGGTATCTGATAATTGTGTATCAGATCCATAGTTTGATACTTCATCACAAGAGTAATTATCAATATTCAAGAATGTCTTCATGGTCAATTTTTTTTGCCTATCAAAAGTGGAACACCTGTCAAATTCACCAGCTTCGTAAGTGAAAGACTCTAAAGTCCTCAGATGATCTCTGTAATACTCTATTCCCAAAAAGTCCTCTAAATATTTAAGAAAAAACTTCCCTTTCAAGAATTTAGCATTTACCTGAATTGAGACTTCACCTTTTTCAACCAATAAATATGCAGCACCATTTTCCAATTGTAGGATTTCTCTCCCATCGAATGCAACAGGCTCTTCTGAACACTGGTTGAAATAATCCCAAGTCTTGTTGCCGCTTGAAGATGAGGCTGCTAACTTTCGTTTCTTCCTTGGAACAGCCTCTTGCAATTCTATTGATTCACCACTTCTCTCAAAGGGTGGAAAAGTGAGATCATACTTGGGTATCTTATCGATATTGTTGTGTTTCGGCAAGCCATATATGTAGCTTTCTTTGAAACCAGATAGGATCAAAGTATAATCATTTTGTAAACACATAGTTAGGTCCAACCGATAATGAGGAAAATCTATTTCTTCATTATTCATCAAATTAACCATTGATAGACCACCTAATCGTTCCGCTCTTAAAAAGAGAACTTGTGCATTTGAAGTTAATCCAAGATAGCTTACTTTTGACGGATATTGCTTTGAAAATATAATTTTTGAGTCATTATAATTTTGAAGGTCCAATGCATAAATTTTGACTAATCCATAGAATGAAACTGCTAGATACTTCCTGTCTATTGAAAGTGCAGCATATGTGATTGATTCATCAAAATTCATGAACTTTTCGATCTTGAGCCGTCTTGGCTGAAGCTTATTGAACCTTTGCTTCAGCTCAGGTTTTGGGCATTGGTTCATATCATAGAAACAAATTGTGTTGATAGAATTTTTGAATATTGGCAAGTCAGGTTTGGGTAAAACTTGATAGTCAGTTAGTTCATAGGGATTGACACCATCGTAACGAGAAAACTCTTCACCCTCAACATCTACTGGCACCAATCTATTGCTAGGGTTCAACGATATATATTGAACAGTATTGGAACTTGAAATGAAAGTTTTCATTAATATGTGGCCATCGTGGGAGAACTCAACTTTAGGAACCGATTTAAGCTGGTCGACACTATCCTCAATGTACCAGAAAAGAAAATCTTTCCCATAATCCTCCAAATAAAAGCATGTGAAATCCACTGTCTGATATATGTTTGAAGTCAATAATTCGTAAAACGATAAATTCACCTTGAATTTAGAGATAAGATCGAATATCTTGCTTGTTCTGGCCATACCTTCGAAGTAGCCAGTATATTCATTCATCTGGTCTGCAGTAGACTCACCATGTCTTATCCAGTATGAGTAGGTATGCTCGATATCGTTGTACGCATAGTATTTATACAACTCATTGAGGCCTAACTCTCTCCATCTTGTATTGACTAAAGTGAGGTTGTAAAAGGACTTTTGATGTGTGAAGAATAACTCGGCGGCAATTTTTTCGAATAGCTCTGGCGGTATCTGACTCCAGTTAGCCATGATTTCTTGTTTGAATCAGAGAAGTTCTTGAAGCCCGTTCGTTCAGCTGACTTCCTTTATATTTATGTTCTATTTGCAATGAAATAGTTTCACCTTCGATTCGATGGTTTGAATTTTTGATGTCGACTTTGATGTCGTGAGATTCTCCCGATTTGGTTCTGAATTTGAAAAGTTGAAAACCATCAAAATTTTCACTATTTGCAAGATTAGATTGACTGAAGTTATAGATAAAATTGATTATATGATGCTTAAATCAGCATTCCCAGGACGTACTGGGTTAACAAAGATATTTCATTCCATGATTTGGACTCCTTGATGGTACAGGTGTTTATAGCTGATATTATTATATAATCTTGTTTACGACACTACCATTTTCTGTTAGGAGAATCGGAATAAAAGTTTTAAAATTAAAAAAAAAATTAAAATTGCACAAACAGAGAGGAACAGACAATGACCCAGTGTACCAGCACGATAGAGCGCCAGTTTTCGATCAAGGAACCTGAATGGTTTTACTTCAAGCTCGAGCTGTAAGTGTGTTTATGGTGGAAAGAAATTGCTGGAAAAAAAGAGAATACTAATATCCCAACAGCATCCCAGATCCTCAAAACAAAAACATAGATAAACAGGCGCTAAAAATAGATGCTATCTCTTGGAAGACTTTGCTTCTCTCCAGCTTGAGAAAAGTATACGGTCTTGTGGGAGAAGCCATGCACTTTGATTTGTTGCAATTAACTGGGCTCAAGCTCATTGTCAGAACTCAGAAAGAGGACAGAGAGAAGTTCCAACTTTCATTGGCAGGATTCAGCTCCAATTTGAAATCTATTGGCTTGGCCGACACCAACTGTATCATAAGAACTGTTTGCGCTTCCCAGTACTTAGTTGGTGTTGTTGGACCACAAAGATGACTATAAAGAGGATTGGTTATGTTGCAGATATCACAGGCTGGAAGAACATAAACATTGAGTTAGAAAGAGCCATCCACATATCACACTGGGAGAGGTGAATTATTGAGACTTTTGCACATATATCTCACTATACACTCCATGAGAATGGATTCGCTTCTCTTGGACGTGAGACTTGGAAGTTGTCCTCGTTTTTGTTGTGTCGGTTGCCATGTCCCAGATTCCTGCCAAATTATTGGAGCTGAATCAACGGGGGAATAAACGCCACCACTCATCCTCAAACTGTAGCTCAATAATACAAAAACAGGTGTTTAATTAGGTGGAATCCATATACTTGGTTACGTGCCCTCGCCTTCAAACAGGGCGTCTGATAATAAATTGCTCCAATATAAAACCAGATCATTGGAGAAACAATTTTGATATTGCAAGAGAAACTCTACTAATTGTGCGTTTCACAACAGCTGCCTCGCTCACACCAGTGTCACAATAAATATTCGCCTGCTGGTGCAACTCATACTTTTTGAAGGAAGTACTTTAGAATCTTTTCTGCAATCAATCGATTTTACTATCTGAATTTCAATATTGTTACCTGTTCTCATAGTCGAATCAAATCAAAAATACACAACTGAAAATAGCTGGAAATGAAGCTAACGTATCTTTTGCTATCTCTAAGCTGGTTAGTGCTGGTTCTCTCGTTCACTCCAGAAGTTTCAATTAACCAATTTAAAGAGCGTACCTCTTTGATCATCTATTTCGATGATTCCTCAAACATCTTGTCTATTAGAGATAACAAGGTGTACTTATCAAAAGATGATGGGAAAAGCTGGTCAATAATTGATGTCCTTAAAAATGTTGATGTCATTGATATCATGACACATCCTTATAATAAAAATAGAGCATTTGCAGTCACAGATTCCAAATCTCAATTCCATACGGATAATAACGGTGAATCTTGGTCCTCATTTACTTTGGAGCAAGATATAACGTATTTTTCTGACATTCAATTCAACTCTGCTAAAGAAGATTACATTTTACTTGACTATTACAATTGTCCTGCTGAAAATACAATGTGTGATCACTATTTTTATTACTCAAATGACAATCTCAAAACTCCGTTGAAGCTTTTAAAAGATAAAGCTGAAACTTGTTTGTTCGCTAAATCATCTAAATCATTCACTGCTGGTAGCGACGAACAAATATTGTGTGCCATATCAAATTTCGATTCATTCGGCTATATCATTGATTCCCGCTTAGTTTCTTCTACTGATTGGTTTCAGACGGAAACTCCTATCAACGATGCCGCGAACTTGTTGAGTACTGGAACTATATACAATATCAAAGTCATCGAAAGTTTTATTGTGGTTATGCTACAAGTCGATAAATACAACCTGAGATCAAAGTTATCATTATTCATATCCAAGGATGGTCTTACATTTCACCAAGCCAAATTAGACATAAATATGCAAGATGGCTCATTTCAATTTCTCCCATCCACTCCAAACTCTCTTTATATTACTCAGATAAATTATGGGTTTATGCCGAACAAAGCTGCAGCTTCCAATGTTTTTGGTTCAGATTCAACAGGTATCAAATTCAAAAAGATTGTAGATTACTATCAAGGAGGTTTCTTCTCATTTTCGGTTGAAAAGATTCAGAATATTGATGGTGTTTGGCTTTCAAATTCTGCTATTGATAAAACCAAGAGAACTTCAGTGAAGTCGCTGATTACTCTCGATGATGGTCTCTCGTGGAATTACTTGAAAGTTAATAATGACGATTCTTGTAAAGGTGACTCCTCATGCAGTTTCCATTTACTTACAGCTGAAGAAAGGGACGGTTCTGGAAAATTCGTGACTGGTCCAACCCCTGGAATACTTATGGGTGTTGGTTCAAAAGGTACTTCTCTCACTGAAGATTTCTCAAAGCTTGATACTTACGTTTCAAGAGATGGTGGTATATCTTGGGATTTTGCCTTAGATGAGCCATGTGCTTTTTCTTTTGGTGACCAAGGTAATATTATTGTTGCTGTACCGTATTATGGGTCTTTGAATTTAACCGTTTCCAACATCAAGTACAGTTTGGATCAAGGTAAAACTTGGGAATCATACAAGTTAGAGAAACCTGTATTCCCAATGACTTTGACTACCACTATTGATGGAACATCAACCAAGTTTTTATTCAGTGGGCTTTTTGATGACACTCCAAATGACCAAACAGATTATGAATACAGCGAAATCTTTTACTCCTTGGACTTCTCGAAAGCATTCGATAAAACATGCGGTAAGGATGATTTTGAAGATTGGATAGCCAGGAGTGATATGTCATCTCAAGATGCAGTTTGTATTGATGGTCATAAAGAGAAATTTTCAAGAAGAAAGCAAGATTCTCAATGTTTTGTTAACAAGTTATATGATGATGTTAAGACGATTGACGAAAATTGTGCTTGTACTGACAAAGATTTCGAATGTTCTGATGGGTTTGTGAATGATGATGACAGAAACTGTGTCTTATCTCAAGATTCAATTTTAGAAATGTGTGAAGGTCAAAAACATTTGTCTATCCCTGATAGAAGAAAGGTTCAATCTAACACTTGTTCTTTCAGCTCCAAAAAAGAATCTGACTTTTCCAAGATCGTCAAAATAGATTGTGATGAATATAGAAATATTGATGCTAGACCAATACAAACCAAATTTACATTATTTAGTGGGGATATTGCTCAATTCAATTATCTTGAGAAATCTGAAACCTATCAAGGTGAATGTCTTGTTATCAGAACAAATCAAAATGAAGGTTTCTCTTCCTCAGATGGTGGTGTCTCATTTGAAAAACTTGATATACGTGATGACGTTCTCGCATTTTATTTGGGTTCTACTCCTGATATGGTATATGCTGTGACTGCCAGCAGTAATCTTTATATATCTGAAAATGGCGGGAGATCATTCGAGAGTGTTAAAGCACCAACCAGTCCAAATAGATTAGGTGCCCGTGTTATCAGTTTCAACAAGAAAGATCCCAAACAGTTCATTTGGTACGGAGATGAATATTGCGATAATCCATTCAGCAGCAGATGCCGTCTTGTTGCCTTTTATACAACTGATGGTGGTTATACTTTTGCTAAATTGAAAGATGGTATTAGAATTTGTGATTATGCAAGCTCTTTCCTAGATGATGACTATAACAATGAGGAACCAAACTTGATGTTCTGTCAGGTTATAAATCCAGATGGACTTTTCAGTTTAGTTTCATCCAAAGACTATTTCGGCTCATCTGAAGTCGTATTTGAAGATATTGTCGGTTATGCTATAACAGGCCGTTTCTTTGTTATAGCTACTGTTATTAAGGAAAACAACAGTCTCAAAGCTAAGGTAAGTGTGGATGGCAAGACCTTTGCTGACGCAGAATTCCCACCTGATTTCCATGTTGATAAGCAGCAAGCTTACACTATCCTTGACTCTTCATCAAAAGCTATCTTTATACATGTGACTACTAATGCTTTGGAAAATTATGAGTTTGGAACTATCTTGAAATCAAACTCAAATGGTACCTCTTATGTTTTATCAGTTGAAAATGTGAATAGAAATCGTGTCGGGTATGTTGATTTCGAAAAAATTGAAGGTTTAGAAGGTGTTGCTATTATAAATATAGTAGACAACCCAGAAGAAGCCAAAAAAGGTGCTTTTAAGAAAATAAAGACACAAATTACCCATAATGATGGTGGTGAGTGGTCATTTATTCCACCTCCAGCAGTTGACTCGGAATATAAGAAGTACCAATGTAATGGAAAATCACTCAAAGACTGTTCATTGAATTTACATGGTTACACTGAGAGAAAGGATTACAGAGACACATTTTCTTCTGGATCTGCTGTTGGTGTGATGATGGGTCTCGGAAATGTTGGGACTAATTTATCACCAATGAGTGATGCTTCAACATTCCTCACTACTGATGGTGGTATTACTTGGAACGAGGTTAAGAAAGGTGTTTATATGTGGGAGTTTGGTGATTTGGGAACCGTAATTGTCTTGGTGAAGGCGAACGAGAAAACCAAGACTGTCGTTTACTCTTTAGATGAAGGTAACACA
This sequence comes from Cephaloascus albidus, assembly GCA_030575015.1. NCBI lineage: Eukaryota > Fungi > Ascomycota > Pichiomycetes > Serinales > Cephaloascaceae > Cephaloascus > Cephaloascus albidus. The sequence goes on from JAJMGN010000544.1 coordinate 29,006, forward strand.
TGGAATGATTATGAGTTCACCGATGATGAAGTGACTGTTATAGATATAGCGACAGTCCCATCTGATACTTCTAGGAAATTCATGCTTTTTGCTACAAGCGAAAAAGCAGATGGTACTTTGGCATTTTCCATTGACTTTTCTTTGGTTCATTCAAGACAGTGCAAATTAGATTTAGATAATCCTTCTAATGATGATTATGAGTTTTGGACACCTAAACATCCGTTCTCAGCTGATAATTGTTTATTTGGTCATGAAGCCAAGTATTTACGTCGTGTTGCTGACCATACTGACTGCTTTATTGGTAGTACTCCATTATCTGAAGGATTTAGAATATTGAGAAATTGTTCATGTTCTAGAAGAGATTATGAGTGTGATTATAATTATTTCAAAGATAGTGATGGTACCTGTAAATTAGTGAAAGGTCTTTCACCAATTGACCATTCCGAAGTTTGCCAGAAACCAAATGTTTTCGGATACTTCGAGCCAACAGGTTACAGAAAAATACCTGTATCAACCTGTGAATCCGGTCAGGAATTTGATAAATGGGTTGAACATGCATGTCCTGGTCATGAAGATGAATTCAAGAAAGAGCATAATAGAAACATGACAGGCCTCAAATTCCTTCTTGTCTTTGGTATTCCATTCTTAGTATTTATTTTTGCCACTTGGTTTGTTTATGACAAAGGTATTCGTCGTAATGGTGGTTTTGCAAGATTCGGTCAAATTAGATTAGATGATGATGATTTCCATCCCGTTGAGAACAACGACGTTGATAGAGTCGTCAATACAATCGTTAGTGGTGGTATATTAGTTGTCGCAAGCCTCATTGCTGTTTTCAAAACCTTAAGAGCTGTTGATAAAGCTATGATTGGTAAAGTTAAATCCTTGTTTACAGGACGTAACCGTCGTGGAAACTATGTTTCTGTGCGTGATATAACAAATGATGAAGATGAGTTGTTTGGTGAATATGAAGATAACATAGCAGATGAGGAAGCTGAAGAAATTGATCCATTTGTTGATGATTATGACGTTGATTCAGATGCGCATGCCATAGCTGATGATAATGTATTTGGATTAGATGAATCTGATAATTCAGATGCAAATACAGTAGAATTTGATGCTGAAGCTGAGGCTAATAACTAAGCGGAAAAAAGTTGTATTTCAAAAGTTCTTTCAATAAATTGTTTATGAATCCGTCTCTGTAGTGTTTTAGGTTAAATATATATTCACTCTACTCTACATTTACAGATATATATGATGCTAAGATTAAATTAATCAATAAATATTGGTTATATGGATAGTGGCTTTTAATCACCTGCATTAATGCAGACGTCTTATATAATTCTACAAGAAAATATATCTAAAGCATGCTAATTCATTTTACTAAAACAATAGTGTACATAACTCCACAACCAAAAAGCTCGAAAATTTTCAAAAATAGCCTATTCAAAGTTGAATCTTCTGTCAATTTCATTCAATGCCTCTTTTCTTCTTTTATCTATTTCGCTTTTTCTTACTTTTGGCTTCTCATTGCGAATGGATGAAACAATGAAATTCTTGATACGAACCTGAATGGGTAAAGCAGATATATCATCAGCAACTCCTTTAAGCGACGATAAACCAAACAAACTGGAATTGAAACCTTCTGTGTCTAAATTTTCATCATTAGACGCTTCGCTTTTGAAGTTGGCTACATCCAAAATTCCTAGTTTTGCGAACATCACGAAGATCACTGAAAATACAGCTTTAACGATTGCAGTGAAAGGATATGGGAAAAAAGTGTACAATGAAAATTGTTCTGTTCTATCACCTCTAATATTTTTAGGGAGACCAGAGTTGTCTCTCTGTTTTGTTATAATCGGTAATAATGTTAATTGTCTATCGCCCGCATCCTCCTTATAAAACCTCAAATATATCCAGCTGTTAATCAAGCTGAAAACGCCCAATTGAAACATAATATAGTAGTCAAAATTGATAAAAGATACGGCGTAACATATAGCTAAAATGATGAAGGGCAATGAAGAGATCTTCAACCTCAAGTTACCTTTGAAAAATAATAGGTAGTGGTTTGGAATTCGCTGCTTCACACCAACAATCAATGCAATAATAAGTGCTGTAGTTGTGAAAACATTTGGAAGTGTAACATCCTCATTGAAATAGCATCTGATGAAATAATATACGATGATTCCTATGTTTGTCGATACCATATTGAACACGGTATACTTTAGTAGCTCTTTGGACAGCCACAATGTTTCCAAATATCTTCCTATGTAGAATATGACTAGAAAGCTCACGGTGAATGATATTATCCCTTCATCTATCAAAGAGCTGGTAATGAACACCCATGGCCTCAATAACATGTTTGATTTGGTAGGAATAAACGTCAAAAAAGGCACGTATAAGTCATGTGGATGGGGAATTTTCCCAGTACTAGCGTCTTTCAAGTGAGAGTTTTCATCGTTATCAATATCATGATCATGTAACGTGGATATCATGGTGAAGTATGTATAGTATTTGAAAATAGCATTGATAAAAGAAAACACTGAGAGCCCCAAGAGCAATAACTTGGTGACGTTTGGCACTGATTTTCTGTTCATTCTAAATGATAGGCCACCTCAGAAAGGCAAGATTGAGGAACAGAGCAGCCAACTGGGATGGAGTTGAAGGTGCAAAAGTTGGCGTCTGGAGAAGAGGATTTTGATGATGGTTGAGATGGATCGTCAGAAACCGATATTTTGGATAATCATCGAAATCAAAATCAAAAACATAAACATGAAGTTTTGAAAACAAAAGATCCAAATGTACCTTAGTATATATCAGGTCAAATAAAGGTATTGTGTTGCTTATATGATACGACGTTAGCCATTCAGATGACGAGACTATGGTAGCCTACAGCCAAAATCGAAAATAAATGCCTTGGTGCTTAGCTACATGTCTGGGAGGATCTCTCTACCAGATAGATCACGTAGATTCGGAGGATTGTCAAGAGATATCGGTGTCCTGCCAGATCAAATCAAAGGAGAGTATCAAATTGCAATCATTTCCTCGAACAATGTCACTCGAACTCCTCCTCCCTAAATTAAGATATGTAGCAGCTAGCGGCTAACCAACCCGTATATAATTTATACAACCATTTTCTTTTTTTTTTTTTTATTTTAAAAACTTTTATTCCGAATTCTCCTAAAAGAAAATGGTAGTGTCATATACAAACTTATATAATAATATCAGCTATAAGCAACCTGTACCATCGTAGGAGTCCAAATCATGAAATAAAGTATCTTTGTTAACCCAGTACGTCTTGGGAATGCTGATTTAAGCATCATATAATCATTACGTTTGCTTTTCTCAAAGCCTGACTCAATGTAATCTCTTCGGTTAGCTTTTAGGCGAATCGAATTAAAATAATTCAACAGAAAAACTAAAAATTGTAAAAAAAAAGAAGATTTTTTGCTGCGATCTTCACATATAAACAAATTATAACACGCTACAAAAAGATGTTCAGAAACACAATATTCAGAGCGCGGTTCTCTCCTTTGCACTTCAGAGCTTTTAGAGCTCATCTTTTCACAGAATCTGCTAGCACTCCAAAACCACCATCAATGCTCCGCCAGATGATCCGTGATCCAGCGGTACAGGCTGCTTTATGGCTCTTGCTATTTGGGTCCCAGATTGTGAACGTCTCAAAGGAACAGAAGGCTTACGCTGAACTGCAGCATCGATATGAGGTGAAGATCACAGTGTTGAAAGATATCATCAGCAAGTTGAAAAACAGTGAGAGAGTTGACGTTAACGAGGAGCTAAAGATCATCAACAGAATCTTCAAAAACAAAGGCTACGAGATCACTGATATAGACATAGATGACACTTTGAATGAGTTTTTGAAGTTCACAGAGATCGAAGAAGCGCCACAGGTCCATAATGAAGCTGTGACAGAACTTGTTGCTGAGTTTACTCCACTAGAGACCAAAAACATAACTGGTCGTCACGTAAAGCCAGTAGGAGCTGGTCAGTATGAAGAATCTGCAAAGACTTCTCCTGTTTCGAAGTTCTTGTGAATATGTGAACTTCCTGTGATTGTAAATAGTGGACATGATTAATGATAACGATATTGCTGTAACATTTGTAATGAACTACATCAACACATTAGAAAAATTCATCTAATTAAATCATAATATTCGAAGCGAATTCACCTAACTCAACCAGAAGGGAAAATCAAAGAATTGAAGTCATTAGTCATACAATAAAACTTATACTAAAGCACTCAAGTGGCTCGGTTGTTACCATCATTAGATCCCATTAAAGGCGATGCGCCAGAAGCAGCATCAATGCTATTCATACGATCATTATTGCCATTATCATTCTTAGAGCTTCCAATAGAATCAGTGGATTTTTGTCTGGAATGGCCATTTTTGTTGCTGTTCCCATTATAATTATTATTATTATTGTTGTTGTTGTAATTGATATGCTTATTTGGTGGCTCCATTCTGAGCGAGTTGGGACTGTTGACTCTACTTCCAGGTCTTGATGAATTTGATGGTTGTCTGTTTCCTTGGTGTATCTTTACCAGTTGCTGTTGCTTGATGATTTCTTTGGGTGATAATTGAGAAGGGGAATGTATTGGCTTAACCAAATATGAGGGTTGCGAAAGTGGTGAATGTTGAGATGATGGTGAATGCACTGATGCCGGTGTGTTTGCACTCCAACTTGGCATATTTGTTGGTGAGTTATTGTCATTATTGGACAGCGAGTACTGAACTCCGTTCATATTTATGCCGCCCAGCCTTTGTTTTGGGTTCGAGTTATAAACTTGATTTATTGGTTGTTGACCTTGAGATATTTGAAGATGATTTTGACTTTGATTTTGGTTCTGATTTTGTTGACTATAATTAACAACAGGAACATTGGGAGTAATCATTTTAGACCCTTCATCAACTAACAAGCCAGGAATATGATTCAAAACAGAATCAATTTTGTCCAAGGCAGCAGCAGCCTGATCGAATCCTTTGGCACTAACTCTTAATATCCATCTGTAATTGAAAACTTGATCTCTATACATGGCAGCTTCTTGAGGAGTGATGGAAGTAACAAACAATATTGCAGCAAAAGTACCGATTAAAGCAAAGTTGGCTGTAGCTGAAGAATGCCAAAAGGAATGAATATGTTCTGGTTTTAAGTCCCGAACAAAGTCAATGGAAGCCAATAATCTTGTTCTTGCAGCTGTACGACAAACATGAACTAACTCTTTAGGGGAATCTGGTGTCAATGTGGTAATTATCTTACGATGTAATGTTAACTCAGCGGCAAAATATGCCAATTGTAAATATCCGTTAGAACATAACTTTCTTGGTTGCATGGAAACCATTTGTAACTCAACTGGTAATGAGTGATACCACTGTCTCAATCTCAATTGCAAGGGTTTAGCTAATTTCAACGTTTGATCAATTCTAGTAACAGATCCAATTGCGCTCATAGAGAAAAAAGTGTCAAGAATATCACCCACAATTTCACTCAAGGAAATCATGTTCTTGAATAGCAATTTCCCATTTTCAATATCGCTTGAACCTTCTTTCAAATCACCATCACCATGTTTCTCGGGAAAATCATCCTCAGTGACATTCTCAACAACCCAGTTTTTGCCAATTATTATGTGCGAAGGTCTGGAATTGATCAAACTTAACCATTTATCTTGCACGAAAACAGCCCAGGCTAATCTTCTACGTAAACCTCTTTCCCATTTAGGCAATCTCCAGGTTTGACAGTCTAACCCTAAACCCAACTCTTCAGCCAAAGCGACAACTTGTGAACATAAAACCCAATTTGTAGAGTCATCAGGCCTACATTGCAAAAGTAATAAACCCGCCTGAACAGCTGATAATTTGGGTCTTTGTATGATCTCACTGAAAGTTTTCAAAGCCAATGCATTCAATGCCTCGACATTTGGCTTTGGATGTTGACTTAACTGAGGATCGTAATCCCACCATTGAATAGCCAACGAGTACACAGCAGCCAATAAAGGCGAACTAAACTCTCTATGAGTTCTTGAATATTTCTCCAAGAACACTTTTTTATGCAAGATTGGGAATGATGGATGGACAACTCTGAAATATAAATCAATTAAAATTTGGCCATGTGGAGCCACAAATTTTTCAACTGCATCCGAATCCTTTTCTGATTTCTCATACAAATCTTCAGTATAATCGTCTCTTAAAGTAAATTGAACATTTGGCCCAACTTTCCGCAATGATAATGTAGGGCTTAACTGAACCTGATCTATTTTATCTAATTTAATCTTATTCAAAAGATTGATGTCAAAAATAGAAGTTGGACCAACATAAAAGGATGACCTCGGGAATTGAAGACTTAAAGTCCTTTTCAATAAAGAGTTTCCTGGCATGGTAGAGTAATCATGTACTGGCTGTGTCTCTCTTATTGGAACATCAGGTGGTTGAAGTGGATCAAATTTGGCCCTTTTACTATCTTCATGTGTTAATGGTATGGTACGTTTCATAGAATTATCTTGATAAGTACACTTCAAACCTTTTGATGCACATTGAACACAATTATTAGTTTCTGGCACTATGACACATTTTGTCTTTCTTCTTCTACAGTGATCACATGGTCTTGTTTTGGATCTTGGTTGAGATTGAGCCTGAGATGATTGTGACATATTTGATAAATGTGATTGATATGATTGAGGTGTTGATAGTTGATTAGCAGTAGGATGGTTATGGGATGGCACTGGATGGTTAAAGTTATTGAACTGAGGCTGTTGTGATTGATAGTTTAATCCAGATATATTTTGAGAAGTTGGGGTAGGATATGGCTGTATAGTAGCTAAATTGGAGGAGGCCCGTGAGTCTGTTTTGTTTTGATTCGTTGGTTGATAGGGCTGTGGGACATATTGATTTTCAACAGGGCCAGCAACAGGTAGTTTATTGTGTATATTATATTGATTAACAGTATTCTCTAAAGAACTCAAATTGGAGCTGCTATGATTCTCATTCTTGAAGCTTGAAACGTCAGCACCTGATTGATTGGAAATGGATATATTATCTTGGGCCTGTAAATGTAAGTTGTTTTCTTTGGTATCGGCGTTACCATTAGTATTCGACGTATTCGAAGGGAAATCCAAGAACATAAAATCATTCAGGTCCAAGTTCCAGTGATATGACATACCACCGTTCATCATTGGAGAATCATATGGAGGATTCGAGTTTGAAGGATTGGAGGTTATGTTATGTTGCAGAGGATTGCCCGAACTCATAGTAGGCGAATCTTTACCAGACATTGTGTAGAAAGTGATAATTATAAGTTTATCTTTGATGATATTTCACTGGAAAGCAGAGAGATAAAACTGGACTCTAACCAAACTTGGGACTTAAATAAAAAACTAAAAATGAATATTTCGATGTCAACCAACCTTTAAAACAGCGTGGAAAACTCAGTATGTGAGAAGATTCTAGCGAGATATGTAGCAGCTGCAATGAAAGTCACAAAAGCTGTTGTGATCAGGATTCATCAACACATCAAGATTTGCAATCTCCCTTTGTTTCTATCAAGCTAATTTTGATATCTGAAATAAAATGAAAAATTCGGGTTACCCAGTCGAACGGTCTACAATTAACGGCTCAAGGGCACAAAGAAAGTACGAAATAGTATACACATTTGATTCAGTTCTGCGAATGCCTTTTTTATATGGAGTAGGAGCGAGGGTGCAGCCCGCGGTCGCTGGAAGAGCTCAATCGAATGGAGTTAAGTAGGCTTCAGCAACAAATCTGGCTCTGGCGTTCAAGAACAACTTCATTTCACTGATTTCCTTATCGACATCTTCCATGAACTCAATGATGAAATCAACCAACTTGTCCTTCAACATCTGTTCAGTGTGGAAGTTGGTGATCAAGAAGGAAATGTCGTAGCCCTTGACAGGCACTCTTCTCAATATATAGAAATTCTCGGCTCTGCCTGTTAAAAATCTAGTGAATTTGTGAACCAATATCTGCTCGATTTCATCAGCTTGTTTGATCTTTATGGACACTCTGATGGAATTGATACTTGGTTCAATCAAAACTTTTTCATTTTCATTTCTAGCTATAATCATTGGATTCAATAATAACTCAACTGATTTCCTAGCTTCGATCTCTGGTCTGTTGTGTCTTTCAGCAATTTGCGAGGAAAAGTCTTCCAAACACATGGCAGCAGCCAAAGAGCTTCTGACGGCCGTTAAGTATGGTTTTAAAGATTGAGACTGTTCAATTGGGTGCTGCTTCAGCGACTGTTGCCTGAAGAAAAGGCCAAATCAATCACTAAAGATGACACACCCCAATGTTAGTAAAATGAACCTCTTTTGAAGTAGCTAAGAAAACGATGCAAGACGTACCATGTTGTGTATCTCTGTGTTTTGGAGGGCGGCTAATTGTAAAGACCACTGTGATTGCTCTTGATTGCTCTTGATTGAGGTGAGAACGGGTTTGTTGGTTTGTTCTCTCCTTTAAAGATTAGAGCTGAAAATCGATATTTTTGGAGATCCGCACGACTTTTTCAATATCACGTTTAAAATCTTCAGATATCTCTTTACGAAGATACCAATCAAGAGATAGATCCATTCAAGGCGAGAATGACGTGGGAACCAGTCACTGATGATCAAGGAAGGGTCTACTACTTTAACTCAGAGACCCAGGCTTCTACTTGGGATAAACCATTAGAACTCTTGACCAATCTTGAAAAAGCTTTGGCTAATTCTAACTGGAGACAATATACAGCAGAGGGCGACAAGGTATACTACTATAACGAGGAGACGAAGGAATCTACCTGGGAAATACCTAAAGATGTGCAAATATTGATAGACAGAGGAGAAGGAAAATTTGATGGTGAGCATGAAGATGCTTTTGAGATGTCGGATATAGACGCTCACACTGAAGAGTCCAACCTCGATGCCTCATTATTGAATTTACCTCAATTTGATTCTTTGGCAGATGCTGAAGATGCTTTTATTGATTTGTTGAGGTCAAACCAAGTAGATGCTACCTGGTCTTTCAGTAAGATCATGACAACTTTCATCAAGAATCCAATATATTGGTCAATTCCCGACCCATTGAAGAGAAAGGAGTTATTTGAAAGGTATTTATCTAACAGAACCAAGGAAGAATTATTGAAAGAAAATAGCTCTAAAGAGAAATTCAGAGAGGCGTTCATTCAAGTGTTGAAGAACTATGACGATATCTCCTATTACACAAGATGGTCGACCGCAAAGATGTTGATTAGGGACGAACCTATATACGCTCATTCTGCCATAAGTGAGAAGGAGATCAGGGAAATAGTCACACAATATGTTTCGGATTTACGATTGGCTTATAATGAAAGAAGAACTGAAAAAAGAAGTCAAGCTATATATGAGTTGAATGAATACTTCAATTCGTTGCAACTAAAAATAACGGATAATTGGACCGAAGTGTTGAATAGAATAAAAGCTGATCCAAGATTTAAAGCAAATAAGAACTTTGTTGTTTTGAATAAATTGGATCTTTTACAGATTTATGAACAAAAATTGGAAAATTCTGAAGATGCATTGGTTGAAGAATTGGATGCGTTAGAAAAGAAAAATTACAGACTGGACAGAAAGGCGAGAGATGCTTATAAGAAACTCTTACAGGAATTGAAAGCTCAAGGTAAAATCAACGCCAATACATTATTCAAAGATATCTATCCAATCCTCGAAGAGCAGGATGCTTTCATCGAAATTTGCGGAAGAAATGGTTCTAGTCCATTGGAATTATTCTGGGATATAGTTGACGAAGAAGATCAACTATTAAAAATCAAAAAAGATATAATTTACAATATATTGACAATAAACAAATTTGATATTGAATCAAAGTCAAAAGAAGAGTACAGAACCTTCATATCAACTTTAGATGACCCAAGGCTAAAAGATATCAACGTTATCGATACAATTGACGAATCAAGACAAGATGAATTAGATATAATACATTCCAAACTATTGAGAGATATAGCTTTGCAAAAGGAAGAAGATAAATTAAGAGCCAAGAGAAATATTAAAAGACAACAAGAACAATTGTCGCATTATTTGGTTAAACATTATACTGATTTAAAATTGACTATTAATGACGAATTTGACAAGATAAAATCCAGGCTTGAGAATCTTGAAGATTATAAAAAATTAAGTCTTATGGTAGATGAAACTGGATCAGAATCTCTTGATTATCATAAGGAGGCATTCGATCATTTTGTTAAGGATTTGAAGGGAATTGAAGAAAATAAGAAAACTGAAATATTGAAAAAGCTTGTTGGTGGTAATAGCGATAGAACGAGGAGGGTGGATCGTAAGAGAAGAGCCAGTGAGGTTGAGGTTGTTCAAATGGTATTAGATTATTAAAAAATTTGGCTCATTCTATGTAATATTATTAGGATAAATAACTTTTTTGAACGGTAAAAGTTGTATTATACATTATTATTTTTTATTATAATTCTATAGGACTATTCTCTTTGTAATAAACTTGAAAGAGCCACTATCCCAATTAACGCGTACTTACAGTACACATTCTCCGTAATCAATATAGTAACGTAGCCAACGATTGGGAAGTATCCTTTTACCGTACCCATAATTTCACTAGCTTTATTCAAATACATTTGTTTTGATGGATATAACCCAATATCATCAACAGGATTGTTGTCACCTTTTGTCAATAAAAGTTGCTTCTTGTCACTGTGGAATTATTAGTATATTTCAAATTGGAAATAAATTGTCTCTGCCGCTGTATTACTTACTTGTGATGCTCTCTTAACACTCTATGAACGATGGGAATTGATTTTCCTTGGACATTGTAAACCACAATATCACCAACTTTGGATTGATTGTTTCTGTTCCATAAAAATAATAAATCTCCTCTTTGAAAAGCTGGTTCCATTGAACCTGACAAAACAACCACGATGGGAGATTCTGAGTTAGTGACTATAGATAAACCCTTCCAAAACATGAATGCGGAGGATAATACCAAGCAAATATTCAACACTTGAGTCAATTGTTGACGCAAATTCATGATGATTGACTAGACACGTATATATGCGCACCAAAACAGAGAGATGGCGTAGTTGAAGTGTATGTGATTATCTTCTATGCTGTCACTTGGAGAAGTCGAATTCTTCAAAAAGTTGATATTGGGCAATACACGCATCTGTCTGCCATTTCAGCATAGCAGTCCACTTACACAAGATCAGCAATGTACTTGATCACTACTACAGACATTAGCAATGTATTTGCGCTTGCGAACTATAATGTACATTGTAATTTTAATATCATATTATAATATTGGAAAACATTTATTTTAGTACGGATATTGCTTGTGCAATGAAGCCAATTTGATAATATTCAATTCAAGCAGTTTACTGGACTCAATGAACTCGTCACTATGAAGTTCCCTAAACTTAGGATTATTAAAAAATAAGCGGTCACAAGTATCTTCTTCAGCAGGCAGGCGACATCTCAGTTGGCTATTGGTGGCTCTGAACGATAATGGGGAAAATGAAGATGTGCGAGGTCTAGAATGCTTCCCATGGAATTTGTTATTATCTTTCGAAGATGGCCGACTCTTTGCTGCTGTTAATCTCATTTTAGCAGCACCACCTGGCACATTTAGATACAACCTATTCAAAAACCTTTGGGAACATCTAGGTAAACTATCAGTATTATGCATTACCTCGGTACCACCTCCAAGAGTGTTTTCATCGACCATAATGGATGAATCATTGATGGATTCATCGTTACTACCGTCCCCTGGCGTGATAGTTTTAGCGGAGTCTTCACAGACGTATAATGTTTTTTTATCAAATTCATTATCAAAATCATTAGTTGTTGGATTCCTCCAATCAAAATTAGATCTGTACTTAGAAGCTTTTCTGGATAACTCCATATAATCATTGTGACTGAGCATTAAACTCTCAACTGAGGCGTTCTCATTGGTATAACTATTATTCAAATTAGTTATAGAGCCATTATTGCTGTTCGAAATGAGTCTTCCAAAAACACGACTGCTAAGGGATGATCTCCGTGAAAGAGTACTAATTTTCTCATCCAAGTAGTTATCTGGTTGAGCTTTAGAGGCTATTGACTTTGATCTTTCTAAGTTTGAGATGCTCTGATTAATTTTGGGGACAAACGAAAGATTGGTAAAGCTTCGCAGTAATGCACGCCCTTTTGACTCAAAACATTCAATTTGCAGGTCTTCTGGGCAATCAGTAGAGATATAGCTGGTATCATCCGTTGGATAGTATTCCACCTGTGCTCTGCGATTCTCCATTTCCCGCTCAATCTGATATCCTGAAATGTATTTCCCTCTGGCTAATTCTTCATCTTCTATTTCACGTTTCACTTTCTCATAAGGATTCCATTCAGCAAAATCTTCCTCTTCTTTTTTAACACCAGCAAACAAATTTAATAATGATTTACTTTTGAGCCCCCTTAAGCTAAGTGCGTTACCGCCAGTGGTCGCCAAATTTTCCTCAGAAGCCGATACGGGAAAATGGTCAATTGATTTGATGAATAATTGAGATAGTTTCTTATGTAAAGATTTATGAGTAGTCAGATCTATTGTTAAGTCAAACGGAATCTTATCCATATCATCAGCCAACCTTTTATAGCAATCTTCACCACCTAAATATTTCTCAGTCAATGTGGGTTCATTATGCACCATTTCGGAATCTGACTTATTCCTTAGATAATTGAAAAGAGATTTTTTTGAGTGTAAGCTTCCACGATCATTATTCACAGACTCTTGGAATGAATTATACTGGTCTTCCTCTAATTGCTCATCCTGGCCTGTGGTACGTTCATCAGTTGCGCTTCGACCGAATAATGAGAGAAGCTTTCTTAGAGTATGTCTCTTCCTAACAGCATTGATATTCTTTTCAATTTTCTCCCTAGGGCTTGTATCCTCAATACCGTAGTATTCCAATACATGGCTATCATTAGCACCACTATGTGGTTCTTTTTTAAACCGTTTTGAATTCCCTCTTGACCTCATACTTAAAGTTTTCAAGATCTTGAATGGCGATAAACTTCTGCGTCTTTCTGATAAATTGAAAGAACCTGCATGGTCGATACTATCAGTGTCACTATCGGTATCAGCGTTAGAATATCCATCCAATGATGTTTCTGATAAATATGTTGTTGATCTACCAGTAATTCTCACAGTTGATGAATAACCTTGCTCTCCATTCTCACTGGAAGTAATTGACAATTGATCATATCTAGTTTCCTCTGAATCAGTTTCGTTATTTCGTGCAACTTTCTGTGAATTCATACCATCATTATCGCTGTTAGAAGCCTTATTTTGACGGAAAATTCTATGAAATCCAATGTCTCTTTGACGAAAAGACCTTTTGAGAGTTGAAAACCTCCCCTTCACTGTACGTCTAGTATGATGAACTGATATTAAAGTTGATGTTGGGCTTTGAAAATTCTCCACATGATAAGCACTTGTACCTTGAGTAATTGAAGAAATTCTTATACACTTTGAAGTGTAGTTCTCGTCATAGTAGCCCTCAGAAGGACCTTGTGTATTTTGTGTGAAGTTGGCGCTACTAGAACTATTAATAAATCCCATTCTTGATAAGCAAAGTTCTGTGATGGATAGATAGGAAAAAACAAGCAAAATGTAAGCAACAAATATTCAAAGTTTATTCCCTGTTTGAACCTGGGTTATTTGCGTGCCACCTAAAGGTTTAATTAGTCTGTGAGATCAATAGTAAAAGATGTTGTGTAATGCTAGATTGTATGCTTTGGTGCCTCAGTTGAACTTCTAATCATACATTCTTTTTTCGCAATTGTCTTTGTGTCCATGGCAGAGGTGCTCATATCTCAGCCTATACAAGGTCTCTGTGGTTCCATCTTCCATATTCTCCATAGTATATTGATCCACAAAGACAAGAAAATGCATCAAAGTGATTTTCAACGGTCAAACAAATATATCTCGGTTCTGAGCGTCGCCGTATAATCAAAACACCAAACATGAAGTCTATCAAGTTTCAATGTGATTGTTCTATAAACTCCCCATAAAACAAATGACTTTATCGTTGAGCAATGTGTTGGCAAAAAGCACTGTGAATCAACTTAAGTTGTTGGCTGTTAATTGCGGAATTAGTGAGTCCTCTTCAAACAGATAAAAATTGGCGTGTCTATTAACTCTTCAAAGACGGCACTTCATCTACAAAAAAAGACTTGATAGATCGTATTAGTTCAGAGATTATGTCTCCTTCAGTGCTCGAAAGTAAGGTCCAGGCGGTATCCACAAACACAACACTACTACAACCAAACAACTTCCGGATACTTTCAATCGATATGGGTGTTAAAAACTTTTCATATTGCACATTATCTGTTCCTTATAGTAATATAACATCGCTGAGACCCATAGTGGAAGACTGGACAAAATTCGATGTGACAAAGATGATAACGAGCAATGAGATCGAGAAGGCTGATATTGAAAAAGAATACTCGAATACTGTATTTGCGAAGATAGCTTATAACTTGATCAATCAAATAATCTTCAAGAAAGATTGCACGCCCGATTTGATATTGATTGAAAATCAGAGATTAAGATCGTCATCATCATCTTCGGTATTAGAGTGGATAGTGCGGGTTCATATGTTGGAGAATATGTTGCATTCAAGTATTTTCACCATGCAACAGCTAGATGAGTCCAAAAAATCTACTATAGTTGTTTCCTCATCGCCGAAGAAAATGGTCAATTATTGGATTGGCGGTGCAGGCGCCAGTTCCAAAGAGAAGATCAAGTCAAAGAAATTGAGAGTGGAGCTAGTGCATGAATGGGTGAATCACATCTATGAAAAAAATGAAACGTTATCACCATTCATGCTAGATGAAAAACTCTTAAATATCATGGAAGACTTACCACAACAGTTCAAAAAAATCAAAGCTAAATCGAGGAGATTGTTTAAAATGATTGTAAATGACCCATTGAGTGATTCCGTAGAGAAGGGTGATGATTTGGTTGATTCATTACTACATGCTTTGGCGTGGCTACGGTGGGAGGAAAACAAAAGGACGGTGAAAGAAGCTTTGGTCAATAATAACAGTGATTTGGATGAAATTGTGTCCAAGATTGAGGCTGAAAGATCAAACCAAAGATTTTTTTTGATAAAATAGATGAATTGCTGTTTTTAGAAGAAAAGCATCAAATTTCTGAGAGTGGTCTCTCATTTTGCAGCAATCGATTTATTATGGATTAACCAAAAAGTCGTGCGGCGTGACAGATCCTTTCATTATTTCTTTAAATACGACAAATATATAGAAACGAAGAATGTTTATTTTGAAATAGACGCCAACAGTTGGTGCGAGATATAATCAACTCACGATAATGGTTAAAAAGAAGTCATCAGAGAAGCAAATACAGAAACCTGGACCACTCACTTCAATCAAGGAAATTCCCATCAGCAAAGAAGTTAAAAAGAAAACGAAAACTTACCTTTCATGCTGGACATGCAGATCCAGAAACATAAAATGCGATTTGGGTACACCAAGATGTTCAATATGTATTAACAGTGGTCTCACATGCGAAGGTTATGGTATCAAACTAGTGTGGGAACATAACTATAAAAGTAAGAGCGACCAGTCAAAAAGAACAGTCGCCAAAAATACGAGAAATAGTGATAGAAGATTGATATTACCTGACCTCAATAAATTCGAATTTATGAACTTGAGCAATGACCAACTAGATAAGTTATTGGAACGATTCAATGCTCTCAATAACAAAGATGTCATTGAATTGTCGGATGAATTTGAGTTGATTGAAAAGGTAAATAAGACCTGTCATAATTTCAAGCCTTTTGGCGTATTCCAAATGAAGGATAATCTGGTATCAATATTTAGTGGTCAAGGAAAACAGGAAAACCAGTCAATACAACAATCATATCGGGCGGATCGAAATGGGAATTCATCCCTGCCGGCAACATATCAAATAAATGATGGTGCCCTACGGAACTCTGAACCATTCCTTAAACCAAAGAAAATTGAATTCATAGATAACAGTAATGATGTTATTCAAATTTCTCAACAAAAGATCCAAAAAGAGATGGATGCCGAATTAGCAAATTTTTTGAATAATAACTTATTGAACTTCTTTACTAAACAAGTCTTAGATTATGATTTGATTGATTATTTTTTACAAAAATTAAGTAATATTTATATTCCAATCAAGTTCCCATACAATCCATATCAAAGAATAGTGTTCACATTACTTTTTGAAAATATTTATAACATTGATAATTTTTATAATAAGGGTCTTTATCACAGTATCATTACACTGTCTGCCTTTGCAATCTATAATCATAAGAAAGATGAGCACTTTCTTGGCTTAGGAGAACATCATAAGAAGAAGGCGTTGGGATATATCTCTAAATCTTTTGAAGACATTTTCTTTAAGGATGAATTGAATAATATGAACTTAGAAATTTTGATTGCTAGCATATTCAATATGGTTTGTTGTGAATTAGTTAGAGGTGAAAAAGATTGGATTATTCATTGTAAAGGTTTTTTGAAGTTGATAAATTTCTATGCAGATAAAAATTTCAAAATCTCTCCTGAATTATCGTTCATGTTCCAAATGTTTAAAGTATTCATTGGGATAAATTTCGTTAATGATAATTTTGAGATAAACTTGACTGAATTCAATCAACTAACAACAATGAATACATTGATAATGAATGATTATTTTTTAGACCAGTTATATGGCATAACGAATCACAGTTTAGATCTTTTTATGAGAATAATAATCATCAAGAAATATATCGATGAAGAAATGAATGGCGTCTCAGAAAACCTTACAGTTGGAGAGTGGTGGCATTATAGAGATAGCTTGGTTCAATCCTTCAAACTAGAAAATGAACTATACGGCGGGAAACATTGTCTTATTTATAACGGCTCGACTGGTGCTTCAAATATAAATAACTTGATACTTCATTATCAATCCAAGAATTTTTATAATGCTATATTGATTTTTTACAAGAGAGAAATCTTGAAAGAACCTCTAAAAAATATTCAGCATTTGATAATAGAGAGTTTGAATCTCATGGAAGAAATTGAAAAATTATCATTTTTCAATAATTTCAAGTATGGATCTATTGGTATTATTTGGCCCAATTTCATCATTAGTTGTGAGTGCATCGCAGCGCAATATCAAGAGAGGTTTGAAATCTGGTTTAAAAATGTTGAAAGGTACAATTTTGCAGTATTGAACAAGTCATTCAAAGTTGTTCAGGCAGTATGGCTGAAAAGATTGGAAAAATCAAAAAACAACGAGGATATCAATGATATCAGCTTGCACGATGTGATGAAGGAAATGAACGTTACATTTATATTGTCTTGAGAACACTTAATGACAATCACGATATGGGACTTGGGACATGATCAGTGATCATTAATGGTTATTTATTATTTGGGTGACAAATTACTACTATTCTTTGTAGTTAGCTGGCAGCTGTA
The DNA here is from genome assembly GCA_030575015.1 of Cephaloascus albidus. NCBI lineage: Eukaryota > Fungi > Ascomycota > Pichiomycetes > Serinales > Cephaloascaceae > Cephaloascus > Cephaloascus albidus. The sequence goes on from JAJMGN010000544.1 coordinate 46,515, forward strand.
ACTTGCTGCCGTTGCTGTTGTGCGCACTGGTCAGTTGATTGATGATCTAGAACCGACCAAACCAGACATCAAATTCGCGGAAATCACCATTCTTCTAAATCAAATTTTTTTTATTTTTAATTTTTAATTTTTGTTTCCTGAACATATCGAATCAGAAAGAACTTGAATCAAATGCAAACTGCCGATATGATACAACCGAGTGAGGACCCAGAACCAAACATAGTGCCCTTCCCACTGATAAAACTGGCAAATTCAGTTTCTTTCAACGATATCCACTTGATTGAAAAACAGCACAGGTTTTCAATCTCGTCCCAACCTTCTCAACCGTCCGCAAGTTCAGCAAGCGCCGCTAGAAAACCGCAAGAAAATGCATATATACCAACATCAGCTGCTTCCCGAACGAACTCAGGACTGAGTTTATGTCCGAGCACATCCAATAACGATTTTTTACAGATAAACTACAATCATTCACATTCATTAAAATTAAGTAATAAAAAGAAATCAAGCAAAACAATAATATCTTCACCGCAGGATCCTCCTTTGCCTTTCATCAACTACTTGCAGAAACAAGATGATGAAAAATTACATATTCTTATTGGATCAACAGGTTCAGTTGCCACTATAAAAGTCCCATTAATTATCGATAAATTATACAAAATCTATGGTAATAAAGTTTCAATACAATTAATCGTTACGGATGCTTCGAATCACTTTTTGAAAGGTTTGAAAATCAATAATCAAGTGAAAATCTGGAGAGACAGCGACGAGTGGATCAAGACAAACACCATTAATAAAAATGAAAATTTGGTTTTGCATACGGAATTAAGAAAATGGGCAGATTGTTTACTTATTGCTCCTTTATCCGCAAACACATTGGCTAAAATTACCAATGGCATATGTGACAATTTATTGACTTCAATCGTTAGATCTTGGAATCCAATAAAACCAATCTTGATCGCTCCAGCAATGAATACGTTTATGTATACTCATCCCATGACTCGTAAACATATTTCCCAGTTGACTCAAGATTGCCCATACATCGAGGTTTTAAAACCGGTTGAAAAAGTTTTAGTATGTGGTGATATTGGAATGGGTGGTATGAGAGAATGGAGTGATATTGTTGAAATATTGAGAAAAAAATTAATTGGTGTTACTATAGAAAAAGATAGGAAATTCGAACATGATAATCACAGTAGTGACGATGATGAAGATGATGATGACGATAGTGATAGAAATAGTGACAACTCAGATAGTGATGATGATAGTGACGATGATAGTGAAGAGGATGGAGATGATGAAAAAGACTCAAATCGTGATGATAACTCAGATTCTGATTTGATCTTCGAAGCTGATCATGAATAATATTTAATTTTATGTACTTGCATTTTGTTTTTACTGGGGGGGAATACTAAAAGTTTATTTAATTTGAATATGTAAATTATATTAAAGCAATTGGAAGTGTTTTCCTCGCCCGATGACATACTATTGCTCTAAGACTCCATAATTTCAATTTGAGGAGAAATTTCTCTCACAAATCCAATGTCAGAAATACTTCTGAACATTATATTGTCTCAGCTGCTATCAATCTCACAGTTCTGAAGTTCATCTAACGTTCTGGGACGAAATGTCTATCTCAGTCTCAGAAAACCGTTTCTCGAGATTCAAAATATCTCTCTTTTCACCTCAAAACGGATCGAGGAAATGGACAATGATCAGATTATATGGCACAAGACCAGAAACAGTCAATGAGAGCCTATTCCCCACAAGAAATGAGAGGCAGAAACATAACGAATTGAAGCAGAAGCTTTATTACGACACATTGGGTGATGATGGCGCTGAATTTACGCCTTCGAATTTTATATCCACGAGAACCAAAAGATTTGATTTCAGTCTGCTAAAGAACAACATCAAAGACGAAGAAGATTTAAGAGAGGAAGACAGGAACCTGGATGTCGTTTTGGGTATAGAGTTTATGAGACTTTTGCTGAAGTTGAGTTTGTTCATAAATGTTGAGTCTATACCTGATCCTTTATCAGCTGCTATGGAAGACAAGAAGACGCTGAGGAAGAAAAACAAAAGAAAGATTACGTTTGCTTACGATGAAGAGGGAGAAGAGGGAGAAGAGTTAAAGTTATCTGAAAAAGTTGTGAAAATGAATTCAAAGATCAAATTCACGAAATCTGTCACAGTTAACAATGATTTCATGTATAAAGACTTTATAAAATATAAAGTGATGCTGAAAATTATATACCTGGACATCAAAGTCAATAATTATAGATTTACTCGCAACATTCCAAAGAAAGTCTCTTTGAATGAACACGATCATGAACCAATGCAGTTGGAAATATCTTTGAAAGATGCAGAAGATGCCATCATGTTTAACATTTCTCCGCCAGATTTAGATTTTTTCTCAAAGACACAATTCAAACTATACCTTTATTCAATAGTAAACAGATCAGAGTTTTTTATTGAACAGTATTTACGTGATGAGTTCAATGACTTTGTATCTAAGAAATTAAAAGACGAAAAACGAAAGGATGGACTTACTGATTTAAAGACTGAAATCAATAATAAATTTGTTGCTCAAGGTACAGAGGTGATAAGAAGTGAGAGCTCTATTGGGAGAAGGGTTGAAAAAATTGATGTGAACCCTTTATTATTGAAGAGATTAGGTTTACTTTGAAAAGCTGAATGAGGTTGGTCATAAAGAGAAATAATGAAGAATGGATAACGAATGTACGATTTAATGATTTGAAATTATAAGGCGTAGGAACTCATAAACAAAATAATACATAACATTCTAAAACCTAGACAAGTTCCTGGGGAATAATCTAAATTTGACATTCTTTTTAAATCCCAAGTCATAAATATTATCTATCTCATCGATATTATCCACTTTTCTCAAATTACTTGCATTAACATCCAAGATTTTTCCATTTTTCAAACTGATATAAAGAGTGTTGTACGTATTTGATTCCTTATCAAACATCAATACTCTTTCCACATATTCCTCATCAAAATCTATTGTTTTATATAATACATTAATTGTAACCAAATATTGTAAGTCTGACCATTTTCCCATCTCGTTAGTTGTTATACCCAAGTACAAGTATCTAATATGTTCAGCTAAGAAGAGTGAAACAATAATTATGAATATCACACAAACTATTAAGAAGACTCCACATATTTTATTAGGTTGATTTTGAGACACCAAGTGAACCCAATTTTTCAAGCTCCATCGGTTTGTATCTTTTAGTTGATTGGATAGACAGATGTAGTTTAACGTGGCTCCATATATCAAGAAATTCAAGTTGGATAGTATGAAATAAATAAACCACTTGTAATTATAGTATCCTATACAGTTATTCAACCAAATACAATGATGATCCATAACCATGACGCATCGGTTGCACACGTTGCAATGTTTTGACCTAGCTGGTTTCAGCCATACCAACGCATCATCAGGCTGCCTTGGTAGTTTGTGCAATTCACAAGTTGTACAATATTTATCTTTAAAGAAGATGATTCCATTATTTTGAAAATACGAATTTGCGATATTCAAATTCTGATAATTGATTTCTCCTGGATCACTGAAAATACCAAGTAAAGTGGATGATACTAGTAAGAAAATTGAGAAAGGGATGAATATGGAGTTGAAATTGGATTGATAAGGGTATAAATGGAACAGTTTAACGAAAAAAATTGAAATTGTGTATGTTAACAACAGACAATAAAAGAATGGTACAAGCCAACCAGCGGACTTGTACATTGAACCGTGAAACCATCTTTGATCCAACTTGTCAAGAAACAATGACAATCGCCTGTAGTGAAGTAATATGAAATGTCTTAATCTGTATATAAACGTGTTTCTAAACCATGGTTAGTTGATGCAAATTGACAAAAAAGACAAGGCAAACGTACTTCAAAGAAGGCAAATCACCAAATAAAATGATAATCGTAGCCAAAGTGGCAAACACAACAAATACCAACAAAAAAACAATCATTTTAACATTTTGCAAAGATCTTCATCAAATCGAATTTAATAGGGAATTTTTAACATTTTCAAATTATCTTGGAGGTTTATGATTGTCACAAAGATCTTCGTGTTTCAGCAAAAATGATGAAATATTTAATATTTTCCACTTGACAAGAAAACTAGAGAAGAATTTTGACCTGATATCAAGAAGAGAATTCTTTGTGGAAAGAATGTCGAAACAGGAATGTGTTAAAGAAATCAGTGTGGAAATAGCTAAATTGGACCACTTGGTGGACCAGTTTTTGCATGGGAAACCATTTTTTTATATGAACCAGATCAGGTTTACAGATTTGGATTTCAGATACTTGAACGAAGATGACATCTTCCCTCTTGAGTAAGTATATCAACCGGTTATTTCCAGAGACGTACTAACAAGACATCAGCTCTTCCAAATTGTTGAAGTTGGGTATAAGTTTAGGGAACTTGATGAAAACTTCCTCCATTGAAACCAAAAGCATACAGAAGAAACCATCCTCTGTTTCCATACAAGTAGACAACAACATGAGCCAGTTGTCGTTGAACCCCAGGATAACTAGTTTCAACGCCTCTACCCAGGTGAACGAGTATGAGTACAATATAAGTTTTTTAGCTAAATTCTTAAAGATCTTGACTAATTTTGATATTGGATCGAACAAGAATAGCAAGATAGGTAATCCTTCACCTATCAAGTCAACTTCAAGACAATTGATCATTGAAAAGTTAGAAATTAATACAAAACTAGATAATTTATTTACATTAAACTGTGTCTTCAAACTAATAATTGAGTTATTCAAAGAAATGTTGAACCAATTGAATTCTGATGAGATTATCATGAAAAATTTATCAATCACAACTGAAGAATCTTCAATCAAAGAGTTTGGTGAGGTTTTAACTCAAATTATAGCAAGGATCAATACTGGGTTAATTGAGCCAATCTTGAAGAGAATTCAAGAAATAGCAATTGAATCAATGTTGAATGAGTTGAATCAGTTGAATGATTTATTTGTTTCCGCTTAGATTGTTTCAGTTTATTAGTTTTATTTCTCTCTCTCTCTCTCTCTCTCTCTCTCTTATTTATATTATTCATGGGCATGGTTCAGTTCAATTCTACAACTTTTTTTATGTAATTGATTTATTCGTAAATCATAGATACCATCTTTCCGCAATTTTGTTCCATACTATTTTTATATTAGTTTAGCTTTCTATTAGGTGAATTCAGAATCAGCCAAAAAAATACTTACAATAACCAGAAAACCTTCTTCCTAGAACCTTGCCTATCAAGGGCAACAATATAAAGTTGAGCAAACCGCTCAACTGCTCCATGCTCTGGTCCCACTGTTCTTGTGCTGATAGCTCGAAACACTCTTCGCTTTGATAGTTCAAAGATTCATCAGTGGAGTAATCTGTAGAATATGAATCTGAATCGTAATCGAATTGGTTAGTTAAATCGTCCAAGTTGGGGATCGCAAAACTTCGTTGGTTGATTCCTTGAGCCATTATCTCATTGTTTTCCAGCTCTCTCTTTTGCGGTTGATGCAATTATATAATTTTTTTTTGCGGTTAATTACTGATACTAATGAAGGAATTACATCTCTTCTGTCTCGCGATTACGGCGTGGAATTTGGTCTTGATGATTTAATTATTTTTTTTTTTTTTCAGATTTATCAAAATATGAAAAATAAGAAAAATCTGGATGGATTTTATATCTAATTTTGTCAAGAAGCTTGCCTTTAATTCACTCAAGTCTTTCAATAGAAAATTACCCAGAATGAATGGAATCAACATCGATGACTTTATCGTTGTAAAAGAAGGTTCCACTTCGATTTTAACCCCTAAAGAAAATAAGGTATTTTATAATCATGTTCAACAATTTAATAGAGACTTGAGTACTGTTGCCATTAGAGCATGGTCTGAATTGTACACCAAGGGAAAATTGGAAAGGAAGAATACATATTCTGGAAAAAAGGGCAAGAAAAGAACCATATCTGAAGTTGAAAATGAAAATAATGTCGCTGAAACTGATACTATTGTCGAAACACCTGCTGCTGTTGCTGCAACTGAATCACAAAACGAACAAAAAATCCAACAACCATTCATTAATATCTTGGAAGCATTGAGTGCCACTGGTTTAAGAGCTATTAGATATGGGAAAGAAATTCCAAATGTTAGAAGAGTGGTTGCAAACGATTTCTTACCGGAAGCTGTCGTATCAATCAACAGAAATATTGAATATAACAAAGTTGCAGATAAAGTATCTTCAAACCAAGGAGATGCCATAAAATTCATGAACTCTTCCACAGATAGTAACTTTAATGTCATTGATTTGGATCCATATGGTACAGCTGCACCTTTCATTGATAGTGCGATCCAATGTATTTCGAATGACGGATTATTGTTAGTTACATGTACAGATTTAGCAGTATTAGCAGGTAACGGATACCCTGAGAAATGTTTTGCTCTTTATGGTGGGACAAATGTATGGGGAGATGCTACACATGAATCAGCGTTAAGATTAGTTATACAAATGATTGCAACAACAGCAGCAAAATATAAAAAAACAATTGAACCAGTTTTATCATTGAGTATTGATTTCTATGTCAGAATTTTCATAAGAGTTAAAACATCACCAATTCAAGTTAAACAATTGGCTTCCAACACCATGATTACATACCATTGTTCAGGCTGCGGATGTAACTCGAATCAGTACTTGGGTAAAGTGACTAAACGTGAAAATGGTACTGATAAGTTTTCATTGGCACAAGGGCCACCAGTTGGATTGAACTGTGCATACTGTGGACATGTTAACCATTTATGTGGACCAATGTGGGGTGGGAAATTACATGATAAAGAATTCATTGATACTATTTTGAAGATTAACGATACATTGGATCCTACAATCTATGGGACTATAAGTAGAATCAGAGGGATGTTAACATTAGCTAGACAAGAAATTAAAGAACCATTTTATTTCCAGCCAACTACACTTTCATCCAAATTGAAATGTCCTCCTCCAAGTTTAAATGTGTTGGTAGCAGCTATAGGGAACTGTGGATATCAGGCTTCATTAACGCATGCCCAAGCCAGTGCATTAAAGACCAACGCTCCGTGGGAAGTGATATTAGAGATTTATAAGAAATGGAATAGTGATAACAATTTAATATTAATCAAAGATATCGAAAAAAAATTGAAAGAGGAAGAAAATGAAGAAACCATCAAAAAATTGCAAGAGAAAAAGGAATTGTTGAGTAAAGGAATCAACCCCAAAATCACTGAGAACATGGTAGGTCATAAGATCTTAACCAATGACATCAGACCAGACTTAACAGTCTCCTTCGATAAGAATGACTTAAGTAGTACGATTGACAAGTTAAGAAAAGTTAAAATAGTCAGATATCAACAAAATCCCACTAAAAACTGGGGTCCCAAAGCTAAACCAGAATAGAAAAATTACCTGTCACAAATTGGGCAACGAAATTGTCTTAAAAATAGTTTGCAATATATGAAACGAGTTACGTGAATGTAGAAAAGAGAGATACTAGCTGGAAGTCTGAGTTAACTTAGTTTCCCACTTGAACAATCCCAGAGATCGGTTGGATATAAATAATGGTCATTTTGGTGTTTTATTTGTGTCACAGATTCTGTGGTTGCCAAACTGCAGCAGTAATAGGTGGCTTTCATATTCATTTCTTGTATTATTTTGCATTGATTGAAGTTGTTTGACGTATAAAACAAAAATTCATCCATTTAATGAACTATTCCAAAGAGTTCTATATTCCGAATCCGTTCAACAAGTACATTTCACCGTATGAAAAAACATTTTACATCAATCTTTTAGAGTATCATCAAGGAGGATACCACACAGCTTTGGACATTGGTTGTGGTACCGGGATCGTATCTGTTGAACTTTCCAGCTATTTTGATAATGTTATTGGGATAGATAAGGACCCTGGTAAAATCAAAGAAGCTATTGAAATCAATGAAAAATCTTTCCAAAAGACAAATTTGAAGTACTTGGAGTTATATGCTGAAAATTTGGATGGAATTGGGGATGGATCTGTTGATTTGATTACTTGTGCTCAATCATGTCATTGCTTTGAGCACGCGTTGTTTTATAAAGAGTGTTTGAGAATATTGAAACCTGGTGGAACTTTGGCTATCTGGCTATACATTGAGCCTCATATTATCGATAGTGACAAGGCAATGGAAATATTCACAAGATATTACCATACAGACATGGGCTTGGAGCAGTATTGGGAGTACCCGAGTAACATTCATTTAAGATCCAAACTAGTTGACAAAGCAATCCCAGATGAAAACTTCGTGGATATTATTAAGAAGGAGTATCATCCCAAGATGAGTGATCCAGATCCAGAGTTGAGTATCCATAGAATCTTCAATTTAAAGGATTTCGCATCTTATTTGAGAGAATCGAAAGCTTATCAAAACTGGCTCGGATTCCATAAAGTTCAATTGAAAAATATGGAGATAAAAGATTTATTTGATCAAATGGTACTGGAATTTGAAGAAAGATTGGATTGGAATTTAGAATGCGAATTTAAAGTCATCTGGGATACAATGTTCACTCTCGGAAGAAAAATCTAAAACAACTATATCATATATGCTTTCACTTCTATTCATGTCATTATTGAATCGTTAATGTATATATGTTCACCTTGGTCCGTACGTCAGTGATCCAGTATATTCCCTCGTTTTTTGGTTGGTAATTATTAGGTCAAAAACACTTGGTTCCCAAAAAGTATAACCACTTCGGTCCGCTGGTATTAATTTGGCTCCGGTGAATATTTAGCTCATCAACACTATAGTCTATATCAGAGTCCCTTGTACTTGTAGTATTGTTGATATAAGTGTATATATAACGTACAGCAGTGTGACCACCTTGAGTCATATATATAGATCGCGCGGGTTATAACAATATTCAAGATGTCCCGATTTTACAATTTTTATTGCAATTTATAATCTCAGGAAAAGCGGATAATATATTAAAAATATATTGAAAAAATAATTTAACATATCATCACAGTCACTCTAGTCTCTTGCTTTCCCTCAGGATCTGTTTCGCACTTGCAAGTCACGACTCACCAATATGTTTTTGCTTTATTTAATTAAATATACATATTTAAGCGAAACTTCTATATATGGTCCACAGTCTCCAAATCCTGTTCTCACCTTGTTATATGCAGGATTCTTGGTAGATGAAAATTAAAAAAAAGCTCCTCATCAGGGGCTCGAACCCTGGACATTTCGGTTAACTATGTAGTCAAATCTATTCCTTAAAAGCCGAACGCTCTACCAGCTGAGCTAATGGGGACGAAGCTGTGAAAAACTTTTTTTGTTTTTGTTTCTGCGATGGGCGTTTATTGACACAGAAAATGACAGACAAGATTTCTACCATATCTATATACTAATACCACCTAGCAGACCTAAGACCTCATAAAAATAAAAGTAACAAAAAAAATGAAGAATATGAGTGATAAGTACTTAATGTTTTTTTTCACCAGATAAGATTGTTCCTAAAATTTTATACTTTTTCATTTTACAAACGATTCAGCTACAAACTGATATTTTCCTAAACCAAAAGTATGTTTAAAAACAATTAATACTGATTTTGGAAGTTTTTTGTTTATCAATTTAAGATTACTCAGATTATCACTTTTTTAAGGAAGGGTCGAAACCATGAATATTGTCGATTCAGCCGTGCGAAAAAGTCACTTTCAGATCCTGAAGAGGCTCCAGTTGTTCAGATTTGAAACCTTCTTTAACTTACAAATTAATTAAATATCAGAAATCTTAATTACATATTTATGAATCATGAATCATGATCTGATGATTATGAATCTCAAGCTTTAGCCTTTTATAGATATTAAGGAGAATCAGTTTAATGGACTAATCATAACATATGTTGCAATATATTGGCCGGGAATAGCATCGAATATCAAAAATCGGAACAGAAAAATTAGTCCTCACAGCTCCGTACCGGCCATGAACGTCTTAATTATATAATACGTCGTCACTGCACAGTATCTTCCCTGCAAAAAGATTATAAGTATCATAGTATACCGTGTACACTCCCCTGGACACCTAACGACGATGTATGGATCCGGGGGCAACCACTGCTAGATGAGCGTTAATATATATATTTTGAACTTGATCTAGTTTGCAACTTTGCTGAATTTGCGGCATGCAAATATATGAGATCTCATATTTAATGAGGCTGCTGTGAATATATTGCAGCAGTTTTCGAGCTGTATCTAGGAATCTGAATTGAATGTTTACAAAATAGTTAATCAGATTCCGATTCTATGTTTAATTCCTGTATCATATTATAAAACGTAAGAATCAAAATATATAACGTCTAGGAAGGAAATATTGATGTTGAAAAATGTTCAAGCTTCTGAGATTACAAATTATTGTATATAATTATGCCCAATCCGGCCAGGATAAAATTGATTATTAAATTTTTGGCATAGCTTAGTGTTGGAACCCGTAAGCTGGTTGCTACAGAGATACCGGGAGTATCCTGAAAGGTCGACGAATTGTCGACTACTTATAGGAGACTTTCCCAGGTGGATACATATGATATGATTTTAGAGAATAGACGTTATAGTTACCAACAAGAGTGTATTAAGATATAGAGAATGTCCGGTGCAATTGAATATGAAGAAGATGAGCATTACAAGAAAATGATTGATACGATCAGGGAACGAGAAAGCCACATTATAGATTTGGAAGAAGCTCTTCAAGAACGTGATAATGAGATGATAGAGAAGAACAGAAATATCATGAAGCTCGAACTGAAGATCGTACAAGAAGTCTTTATCCCAGAATCCAGATGTGGACTTACAACAACATATATTGTAGGCGTAGCCGCTCATGTTCATTTATCTGCTTATATAATGTGCTTGAGGTGTTGAGAGAATACAATTGTTCATTTACAATTAGAACACACATCAGATGTAAAACTGAGATGCTGCAAAAACAAATATATTCAAAGTCCGGTGAAAAGCGGTAGTATTTCCGAGATTACTAACTTGGTTTCATAACTTTTCCCTACTATTTTTACTCAACTTCTAAGGTTTCGAGTAAACTTATTAGTAATAGTTGATCTAAAAGTTAAAGTAAGTGGCTGCAAAATGTTTAAAAAGTGGAAATACTATTCTCTACAATATTGATGTGCCCAGTGATGCGAAAACCAAAGATTTATGGGGTTCAATATTCAGTTCATGATCAGTTTCCAACACGGATTTCTATTAGTGTGTTAGAGTATCTAACCACTATATGGCTCATTTAGGGTTGAGCATAACAGGAATGGTAACAATAAGTTACGAAAGTTAAACTATAAAATTATGAAACAGCAATTATAACTGTATACCCGTTTGAATATGCCTATATATATATAGTTAGTTACATCCAGAATTTGGGAATTTGAGAGGTGAAGGGAAATATATTATATCATCATCTTAAAATATATCTCTGTAAATCAAGTTATCAACTAAGTGATCTCAATTCAAATGATGCAAACTAGATCACAAACCGCTTCTCAGCTAACTCAACAACAACTTCAAAGGTAAGATACCGTATAATTATATAAATAGTTTTTTTTTTTTTGCATAAGCGCTAGCTTTATCTTACCTTCATAGAAACACGGGTTAAATAATATGCATTTTTTCTGTGTCTTCAAGCTAGAGAGCACTTTTTATAGTGTGTTTTTTTCGTTTTTTCCGATTAGCAAATTAAAACTCAGATCTTTCTCGCATTGAGACTAAAACTTTCCAAATATTAGGAACTTTTTCCAATCGAATGGTCTACTATAGATAAGCCTGAATATATCGTTTAACGAGATGCAATTTTTTTTCTTTTAATATTAAACATATTATTGGAAGAAACTTCTATATAAGCACACATCATAGTTAAGATGATAGTAATGTGAGATTCAAGTGACCGAAAATGCAAAAACAATCTATCAGCCTGAGGTTATCCAATAACCTGTCTTGCCTACTCACTAAAACTCCCTTCTGGTTGTTAAATCCTTTGCTCTGTTGGAGAGCATGAGGATTGATTTTTGCTGCAAACAACCAAAGATACCACCCACCTATATATAATATAAAAAATAACAAAAAATTAAGCTAGAAAGTCTGTAAGATGAAATCATCTCACCCTTTCCGATTCTGAACACAGATAAACATTATTTGGGCTGCACCCAGCAATAATTTTAAACATCTAATATAAACTTTCAATATCTCTATCTCTTCCTTGAAGACATTATGATCCAATCTTTTCACAACGGACCCATTCTCTTAGTTTTATTTATATTTCCATCTAACTTCTTGTTGTGCACTTTCAATCTCTGCCTATCTAACGCGGGCCCCTTTACTATTCAATA
>JAJMGN010000544.1:59030-89928 GCA_030575015.1 Cephaloascus albidus
TTTAAAGGGAGAAACTTCTATATAAGCACGCATTATAAGTTAATATAATGGTAGTGTGAGATTCAAGCAGCCGAAAATGCAACAAACAATCTATCAGCTTGTGATTAACCTATAATTAACCCGAACTTGCCAACTCACTAAAACTCCCCAGGATGATTTGTAATATTTTGAAAATATTGGAGATGTTGGATTTGATAGAGGACTTCCTTCGGAGTCGAACTGGGAACCTGTAACCCGGAGTAAGCAGATTTAGCCACTGAACTATTCGTTCAGAGCCCTGGGACTTTGTAACTTATAAAAAAAATTAAGTTTAAAAAAAAAAGATAACGACAACTGCAGGACTCGAACCTGCGCGGGTAAACCCAAAAGATTTCTAATCTTTCGCCTTAACCACTCGGCCAAGTTGCCTCGAATCTGGAAAATCGCCCGGACTTCCCAACCGAGACTTGCCTAACAAAAGCTTTTTAGTGGGTAGGCGATGATACGCCTCTGCCTATTAATCGTTAATTACGGGTAACTAGGGGGTCTGTTTGTGTCTGGAGGCTGCTACCCGGTTAGACCTAGTCCAATAGAGCATGTGTTGATTTGAATCCCACACTGTCTGTTTATGTTAGTTAAACAGTCGTCTTTAGAAGATTTCAACATCCAGAGAGCCTACCACATTTAACATCTATGTTATTGAATGTCTTAAGTCCAAAAAAAAAAAGTACGATTTGCTAACCTCCAGAGGGCCTGCGACATTTTAATACGATTTGTAATTAATAGGGAGGTTTGGCATCGAGCAAAATATTTTTTCGTCTTAGCCCATGTTGGAACCCGTAAGCTGGTTGATACAGAGATACCGGGAGTGACCTGAAAGGTCGACGAACTGTCGAGTATTTATAGGAGACCTTCCCAGGTGGATACACATATGATATGATTTTAGAGAATAGACGTTATAGTTACCTACAAGAGTGTATTAAGATATAGAGAATGTCCGGTGCAATTGAATATAAAGAAGACGAGCATTACAAGAAAACGCTTGATACGATCAGGGAACGAGAAAACCACATTATAGATTTGGAAGAAGCTCTTCAAGAACGTGGTAATGAGATGATAGAGAAGAACAGAAATATCATGAAGCTCGAACTGAAGATCAGGACGTATAAGAAGTCTTTATCCCAGAATCCAGATGTGGATTTACAACAACTACCCAATGTAGTAATTCGGGGCACCTAGCAAAAAGAGGTTTGGCAATCAGCAAAATCCAAATTGCCTAATTTGGACAAATCACGGGGTACATCACGTGAGATATTCAAAAAAATAATCTGATAAAGAAATATATAAGCTGGCATGTCAAGATGATTCAGATGCTACTATGCTAGAGCTCAACAGGAATCAATTAAAATGAACTAGAGAGTCAGTATCATATACTTCTGCACCTTACAGATAGACATATCCATGTTAGCCAGACGAAGCTCCGTTTACAAATGCTAGAGCTCTTACAAATTGAGGATATCTCTTCAGAAAGAGATGATACTGATAGTTCAGAAAACGACGATGGAGATGGAGAAGATGAACCAGTAGATGATGGAAATGGTGGCAAAGATGGTGATGAAGATTATTTTACCCATCTTAATTTTTAAAAGGAAAAATAGGGAGATTTGATATTGACAATTTCAACGATGATGACTGCTACAGCCTATTCAGATTTAGAAAATTGGAGTTATATAACTTGGTTTCCCTCCTTTATTTCCATCAACTTATTATCAAATACGAGCTTTATCTGATAGACAGCATCACTGACCTACGTCTGCTCTTGGTGTACGAGTTACCTCGTCTTTTTTTATTGACTGCTGCTTCAAATCAATCTTATGAAGTAATAAACTTGAAGGTATTCAGCTACATGGAAAAGGCTGAGAAAGCTGTAATTCACATTTTTATTACATGATCTTTTCAACAGTATTGATTGACCTTTGTTTATGATAAGTTCAAAGCCAAGATAGAACTTGACTGGACTTCATTAACAGTCGAAAGACTTCTTCATACTATTCAGCCATTGAGAACAAATAAAGTCAAAGAGACCAAATACATTCTTTGATGTTAACACTTTCAATAGCACTTTCATAATTGGTAGAACAATAAGTTGCTTTCTCTGAATCTTTGGTGGTTTCCTACTTGATGGTTTCGGCTGCTTTCATTTTTCTAGGGGTGGATTATCAGTTTCCGTTTTATTTCGAATGACTTTTAATTGATTTAGATGGCTTGAGGGTTCATATATAATGGTATTCATGATCCCAATTTGCCTCTGATGATATCTGGATGATTCTTTAATGATAGTTTGTAGCTTTTCGTTCTAGATTTCAGTTATTTACAATTCTGAATTGAACTTAAATTCAATTTTATTTTTCATATTTACCGCATCCGGTAATCAGAAAACCAGCAATCATTTGTTGTTTTTTGATCGAAATTTAAAAAACTGGAAAATCTTGAATTCCCTTGAGTCCCCTTTGGGATCTAGTCTCACTTCGACCTACATAGGACTACAGTCGAACAAAATGGATTTCGTCGACTTTGCTAGGCCGAATTAGAAAATTTGGAGGTTTTGCTCGATATTTTGCTAGGTGCCAAACCTCCCTAATGAATGTTTATAAGTCCTAAAAAAAAGGGAGAAAAATCGCATTAACGAGCTATATTAGAGCCCAATTTTGGATTTTATGATACGTTCCTAGCTAGTTTTATTATAATTTATAAACCGGACTCCTTGTCTTCTAATTTGTCTATGCTCATTGCTTACCCGAAGTCAAAAAGTGTAATTCGTACCTGAATTAATCGACATATTCAGAATTAAATCGAAAGCAAATTTTAAGCAAACTAATTAATTAGCCGATAGCACTAGGTGCCAGATAAAGAGATGTCTGATCTGATCGATCCTTATTTCATCGAATCAATTATGATCTGAGAATAATTAATTGACTAAACATAACTAGAGTTTCGTTGAATGAGACATCATCAGTGTTTGCATCATCCGTAAGTTATTATGTATAGCTTGCTCTTTGAGTCGCGTTTTCTATAACAGTTAACAAGTACCAGTATATAGATAATAGCTGCTATTACCAATATTACGAGATCACTATATTTTTACGTGTTACGGAGCAGTCACTAATTGAGCATTTACGCGTAATTACCAACACAATATATATTACGATAGACTGATAAGAGCTACTAGTTATAAGTAGTAACTACTCTAGGAATATGACAGTAAAGTAGCTTGGGCTGCTGTGATATATTCTTTAAATTCATATGTTTCATGGTGGGCCATTCGAATTCAATATTGATCGAACAATATCAAATTAATTATAATTATCCATTCATGATTCGAGTCTCGACATGGAAATCCATTTCAAAGGTTATAATTCCAGTCCAACTAGGAGTTTCCTAGAAATACAGTTCGGAACAACTGGAATGGACCAGATTCATGAATGCTTACGTTCATTGTGGCATCATGAATGATCCATACGTTCAGTTTTCCATTTTGATTATATTTGACGTAAAATTAGATTGCTTCAGCTTGAAACAATCAGCTGTTCGAAATATAAGTATACAATTTATCTACTCGTTGAAGCTGGAGGAATTTCAAGTTTTAATTCAATTGTGTATTACAATTTACAAGTGCAAAAGAATTAAGAATCAAGATAGAGTGAATCTGTCAAACAGTGAACTTGTTAAACTTTCGAGACTTCCAAATTACAATGAATTATGATAGAGACTACATTAAATGTCGTAAATTCTACCAAGACTTGCCAGAAATAGAAATCCGTTATATCCCAATTGGGAATACTGCATGATTTCTGACTCAGTAAAATTGATTTAAAACCTGCGGCAAATTGCCGAAAGAAAAGGAAAATTGATTCATGAAAAAATAAAATTAAAAGTGCGAAAAACTTGAAGCAAATTACAAGAAATTCAGTCTTCTAATTAATAATCTACAAAAAACTAATTAAAATATCATATTATATTAAATATTAAACTAAGCCAAGACCATGACTATACAAGAAATAAATTACAATAGATTATTATTAAATCTATAAATTAAAAATTATTATTCAAAAACAAAACCCCAGATCTATATTTTAGCCCATAATATTACAACTTTTTTGCAAATGCAACTAAAGTAAGCAACGGCAATCAAGCTATATCATCATATAATCAGATTTTAAATTTAAAATAATAAAGCAACACCAGCAGCAACAGCAGCACCAACAATGGTGGCACCCATAGCATTTGAAGAGGCGGCACCAGTTGAAACAGATGATGAGTTTGATGAGTTTGAAGCGTTTGAAGCATTATGAGCTTGAACTGAAGCAATGGCAGCTAATGAGATAACGACTGATTTGAATTGCATTGTATAATATGTGTAAAATTGAAAGTTTTTAATATATGGAAATAAAAAACAAAATGGATAAAAAGTGGAAAAGTGATCCAATTTATACTTTATTTGATTTATAAGGCTTAGATACTCTGTGCATGGGATAAAATTGTAGTGCTTCCACTTAACATGCACGAATTTCTTTTTCTCGAATCGCGGTTTGTCGACAGTTTTAACTTACCTACTAAAAAACCAGCTTATTAGTGGGAGAGACACGCTTGCGAAGAGCTTTTTAAGTTTTAACTAGTCGGACTACCCGATTGGGTGCACCGTGACCCAATTGAGTCAAAAACCAGTCAGAATCAAGAAATATCGCGCAATTTATGTGTTTTGTGAGTTCGTAGAGAATCTTTTTGCTTGTGGATTGTAGAGGATCAGGATTGATCATTTGACCAGTCTATTGTCAAGACTCAAGATTCAAGAACCATGAATCCATGATGTATTTAGAGCCAAAACATCAACAAACACTTGACCAAAAATGCTGAGATAAATTACTACTAAAAGACTAAAAAAGCTGTGGGATGTATTTGAACTTGATAATTCGTCAAATCAGCTGCAAATTAAAAAATTAAAATGAAATTTGATTCGCAAAATCACACGGAAGTTGGAACATGAAAGTCAATTTTTTTTCTTTCTTTCTCTAAGTTTTTTGTTTCTCACAAAAATTGGATCTGAGCGCGTGCTCCACCCAATATCCAAATTCAAGTTGCTGCCGTCTATTAATAGCTCCGTTCCATGATTGTTGAGGCGAATATCTGAGTTTAATCTTTTATTCCCATCTTAGTTACACAATTTACTGGTAACATCTCTTCTATTCAATTCTACAAATCTCCAACTTTTAAACTTAAACTCTAAAGTAAACATTGCCAATAGTCTATTGAATATTATTTTTCTATGTGACTCGAATAAGAGAAAAAGAAAATATACAATCAGCTAACCAATCACTATGCACGTGATGTGGCTGCTCACCTATAGGAAAGCGCTGCGAGGCCCCAAAGTCTAGAGTCTAGACCTTCCTGCCGCCTGTCATCGAACTACCGTGTTTGTTACATAATCGTTGTTGCATTTTAACTTTATCAAGATAAATTGACAAATGTTTTGTAGTTTGCAACAAAATTATATCCACTTCTATGATCGATCAGGTATACCGTATCACTCCTTCAAGCAGCCAGCTACTTACTACTTAGTACAATAACTGGTGACTCTGGCTCCTGAGACCAGTGATGAGGAAATAACTTTGGAGTTTCTCCACGGAGTTCCTTTTCTATGTTAGGCCTTGAGCTATGATTCTTTGACTCTTGATTCGTCTTGAAGTTGTTTTGGAAAAATAACAACAGTTTGATTTTTATCCATGAATCTTCCTTCTAAAACACAAAAACACAACAAACAAAGATTCAAAAGTCTATCTAGATTCTAATCCCCAGCTTGTAAGTTTATTGTTTATTGTTTATTGTATCTTGATTCTTGTTATTGATAAATTAACTGAAGAAACACCAATCTTATCTGGCGTTTGAATACATGAACATGAATACTTCAACGTCGCTCATTTCAATATATTACTCATGAGTCATGAATCATGTTGTTGATGTAACATGTTAGATATCGAATTCTGATGTATTATGAAGTACTAAATATTATGATTATCCACTGTTTTTTGTTAAAAATGAATTCACGTACTCCTCATTATTCATGAATCATGATCAATTGATCATATACGTCGTAAAACAGCTTGTAGAAAGACCCGTTGAGCTCAATTATAATTTATGATATATTTGTTCCCAACTATAACTATAGTACGTGGTATAGTATATATCCCAAAAGTTAAAACGTTGCCCGCCCTGAAGTTTGAACCAACACAGGACTCAGAACTCAGGAGATGTATGTTAGAAATAGGTCTATAAATATTAAAGAAGTACTAGCTGTGTTTGAACGGTTTTCAACTATATAGTTATTCAGACAATATATTGGCATTTACTTGTGACGTTGACGTCGATTAATTGGCGAGACGTGACGTGCAGACAGGAAGGATTATAATTTATAACCATATATTTGTTTAATAGTCTGCTATCTTATGGATTATACTGTATACACTGCAAGTTCTTACCTTATAAATTATAACATATATAATACATAAACACCCTAATAACCAATCATGGCATGGATTACAGCCATAGTCATAGTAACGATTTACTTCTACAACAAACATTCTATGACATTCTATTAGATTATAAGATACACATGTTCAGTCGAAAGATATCTTCTTCCCGGCGAATTTAACGTTCTTGGTCTTCTCTTCCATTAGTTTTTTAGCTTCCCAAGAAGGATGCATTTCATTGACTTCCTTCTTAGCCTTTCTTTCACCCAATGGAGTATCATTAGAACCACTCAACTCCATCGCTAATTGCTTGGCTGCTCTCTTTCTTTCTCTGTCTTCATATTCTGATTGCCTGATTTCTCTTTCAGATTGTGCTTTTGCCTTTTCCTTAGTAACGTGAAGAGCACCCAGTCCATATTTTTGTTCCCATATCTTTTGCCTTGCTCTTTGACCTCTTCTATTTTTCCTAGGCTTGATGATCGACTTGACGACTTCATCGTCAGACATACTGTCATCTCCTGATATATACCCCATATTCAATTCAGGAAGTTTCAATTTCGATTTCTTATCTTGTCTCTCTTTTTTCTCTTTCTTGTCTTTTTTATCTTTTGGATCCTTCTTATCTTTGGATTTTTCCTTTTCAGGTTCTTCGAACAAATCGTCATGTTCAGACTCTTCTTCTGACGGCTCTTCGTCAGTCACTTCATTGTAATTGATACCAGTATCTAAATTGGCGACTCCTTCTTCTTCTTCATCGGACGATCCAACGACTAGATCATCAAACTTTGCGAAATCATCATCACTACCAAACTCCATATTTTGATCGCCACTTTCATTCTCTATACCACTGTCGCTATCGCTATCACCGAGCTCTTCATTTTTACTCCTGACTCTAGTATCCTCATCACTATCACTCTCGCTATCTTCGCTATCGTCGCTATCACTTTCATCAGTGCTCATATCTTCGATATCTTTATTCGTCTTTATTTTTTTGAAACTCATATCACCTTTAATCAACTTGAATGAAAAATCAATCAATTGTAATACATCTTTGATTTTTTGGAAATTGCACATTGTTGAGATATAATTATTTTCCATCACTGAATGTTGCTTATAGAAAAAATTAGGATTATCTAACACTTGGCTATTTATATTTGATATTATCTCATTTGGGATGAATGATGGAGGAGTTTTCATTAATATATTGTTATTCAAGAAATTTTTTATCAATATTTTGTTGATTCTTGAGTTGATCAATGGTGATAACTCTTCATTTGATAATTTTTGAATGAATTCTAATTTGGTCTTTATATTTTCATCTTTTTTCTTGTTATATTCATTCGTGAATTTCGTGGAATCTTCAACTAACTTCAGCTTCACGACGCGGGTTAATTTCTTAACACCACTAAACAATTTCCTTGTAAGGACTTCATTTTTAATGGACTCAATTTCTTTGATAGCTTCATCTGTAGTTAACGGTAATTTTTTGGTAAATTTTGTATTTTTGGAATTTATTAATTTCTTTGTATGTGAATATCTAGGCTTGGCTCTGAGAAATTTGGTTTCCAAATAATCTAGTTTCCACAATCTGTTTTCTTGCTTCATAATGGTCTGTTTATTCAAAGGAAATCCGTATTTACCACTAGTAAATGCGCTATTTAGAATAATGTGATTAAAACAACGGGAACTTTTCAGATAGATTTTTACTTATTGGAAAATAATTATTCGATCCCATCGGTTCGCGCACACTGTTGAGATTTTAATTGGCGAGGGCGCATAACCATATTTATACTACTTACACAAGGTACAAGTTACAAGTAGTGAAACATACGACGACTACAATGAAATAATCATGGTCATAACATATTAAAATGGAAGAAAGTACTTGAATCTGATTCATGAATCATAAGTAAAATAGATCTTTGAACTCTCCTAGCCCATAAAGTTGCTGAAAATTATCCTCAGGAAATTCAAACTGGAAAAAACTTTTACCAAAATCATCGATGAATATATCATCTGGGGTGATGGAACTTGGATTAGCTTGTTCTGAATGCATCTGATTATATTCTTCATTAGTATATACACTCAGGGACAATTCATTCATTGAATAGGCACTGCTGTTGGTGCCATTTCCGTTCATACCTTTGATTGATATGTTACTCGTACTAGACAGCATTGTATTCACTGTACTTAAAGCACCATCCTTCATTTTCAAACCAGTCTCAGAAATGTATAGTTTGAAATATTTTAATTCCAAATATTTTAATCTTTCTTTGATATAGCTGCAA
Source organism: Cephaloascus albidus (assembly GCA_030575015.1). NCBI lineage: Eukaryota > Fungi > Ascomycota > Pichiomycetes > Serinales > Cephaloascaceae > Cephaloascus > Cephaloascus albidus. The sequence goes on from JAJMGN010000544.1 coordinate 67,822, forward strand.
AAATTCTTCGAGCATATATAAACAGGTAAGAAAGTGTAAAACTCTTTAAATCTTTTAGATGAAGCTTCATGGAAATTGAGTAGAAACGTGTTAACGCCGTAGATATCATCAAACAACATCTTGTACTCTTCACCAGTAAGTAAACTTTCATCGTCATTTTTGAAGTCTTGCAAAAACTCGATCGAGAGATGCAGGACAGTTGATGATTTGTTCAAAAGGGATTTGTATTTATTATAATTGGCTAGAAAATCCTTTTCAATTTCACTTATTTTTTTCAATAAAACAGAAATCAAAAGAATGGAGCTTCGCAAACTTAACTCCTTGATAAGAAACATGAATAAAACTTGCAAAAAAGTTAATTTGTTATCAGTGGGTAATGAGTCATATTTCTCAATGATTTTGAGTGCTATTTCACTAATCTTTAGCAGTAATATTGAATATTTCATAGCGATGGCTCTGTATTTCTGAATGTTTTTTGCATGCCCATCTTTCAAGTTCTTCAAATATAGCAAATGGTACAAAGTTTGTATCATATTGTACAACGTAAGCTGAATATAAACCATTCTTACCAGATCTTCCACCTCTTCTACTGATAATTTTTCCTCGTAAAACCTCCCCACCAATTGGGCGCAAGTCAATGGACAGTACTCCGATATGAAAGATTTAACTTTTCCAATCTGTTCTTCAATGTTGATCTTTTTATTCACTGATAGTATATTTTGCATCACGTCCCGAATTAATACAGTTCTTTTATGGTATAAAAGATCATCATCCAAACCATCAGAATCACTTTCGAAATCACTCTCAAAATCTTCATCACTTATCTTCAGCGGTATACCTAAACTGAATGATTGGACAGCATCATAGTATAAGATCCATCTCCATATATATTTCAACATTTTACGTTTCCCGCAACGTTCATTTCTATAGATATGATCAATATTTCTGTGTAAGCCTAAAGAAATGGCCATACTAAATGCTAAACCAAACAACATAGACCCATTCGATGGATCACCGCCATCGCCATCGTTAGGATTGAAGTTCTTATATATTCTAAGCAGGACCAAAGTCTGTAATGCAGGCAATGTAGCCTTGATAAAACTATTAGCGAGCAACAAACATGGAGGTAAAAGACTCAATATCATTTCATCATCGTCATCAAAATGTTTTGGTTCAAATTGAGACTGACATTTAGGAAGTATGGTAAGCGTGGAGAACTTCAATAATATCAATATTGAAGCGATGACAGCAAAGTCAGTCTCCCCGTTTTCTGTAACGATTTTTATCTTTTGAGGGTTTGCTGTATCTCTATGGAATACCATTCCGATGTCGTGAAAAACCATTTCTCTATCGAAAAGATTGGAGATCATTCTATTATATTCAAAGGTGTAAGTTATATTTTCCAAGACGATATCCAAGCTTGGAAGAAAATCTTCCAAAGATTCCACGAATTTGTGCAGCGCGCTGTGGTCCATCTTTGTACATTGAATGAACAAGCTGAGCTTGAAATGCCTAGATTCTTTGAGGTGTTCCATTTTCCATTTTGAACGCTCAAGATTGATCTTGTTTGAAAATTTCTCAAAGATAGGAAAAGAATAAGGATCTAAATTGACTAACGTTCTCCACGACGTTGGACCAAAAAAAACACTTTTATTTGAGTTTTGCCTCACTATAATGAACTCTTTCAAACAGTACATTTCTGGGTTAGAGTCCAGCTCGATATGTTTATCTTGAATATCATTGTTTACGCCTTTATTCCTTTGTCTCAGCTGTAATGCATTTTCATGTTCCAACAGCTTGATCTTTTTCTTCAAGACATCTATTTCATCATACAAGGCCTTTTCTTTGATAGCAGAAGATATAAATGGGGACTCATCGTATATACATAGTTCTTTGGCAAATCCGTTTTTTGAGCAGGTGGAACATATAGGTTTTTGTTTATCGCATTTGATCTTTCGCTTGCGACACGTAGAACAAGATATGGCTATTCTCTGTCTCTTTGGTGCCATTCAGTGTATTTGTTTCACAGTTTGAATTGATTTTGATTGACAGACAGCCTGACAGCAAGCTTCAAAGACCCTTAGAAAATGATGGGTAAAATAAAATCGATGAGGATTTAATCGGATGTGGAAAGATAGCGAGAACAAGCAACGATCAGAAATTAGAATTCAAATTTCAAATAAGAAACGTACCTACGGTTAGGAGCGTTACGAGATCATCCATGGACCATGGGATATTATTATTCTCGAACTTCCAAGTAACTTACAAGTTACAACTATTTACAAGTTGTAAGTTGTGACAATCTAGTTGTAAATTGTGAGACTTGAGTTGTAAGTTGTATACAATATTAGTGCCAGTGATTTATAGTATATTATTGCAAAATCAGGTAGCGTATATGTATTATTTTGTAGTGTAATGCTATTGATAATTATGCTCTATTGGATTTGGCCAGCGGCCATTGGCGACAGGTCTATTGAGTCCAAAGTTCTAACCCATTGCAACGTCGATCAGTCAACACTGAACGTTATTATTATTAACTATTAGTTCAAGATGAATTTAGTGCATTCAACCTTCCAAGTTCCTGGAGATAAATGTATATCTAAAATCTTAATACGTAACTAGCGAAATAGCTTGATTTTCATGATATGATTATGGGTAATATTGGTGTTAATGACAGTGGTTTGGAAGATGAGTGATAAAGCTAAAGCAAGAGACTTGTGCAAAAAGGAAGCGGTAGTCTACCAAATGTTTCTCCACCAGACTGAATGGAAAACTTTTCTTTCAACGTTTGGAAGACACATCCAACCAATGCTCATAGTAGAGAATAATGCGATAAAATAAGGTAAAACAACATATGTTCCACAGTATTGGGAAATCAAACCAATGATAAATGGATGAACAGCACCCCCAGAAGATCCAAACGCGGTCATCACAGTTAAAGATATGACTTGTATTCTCTTAGGAAGAATTTTAGCAGCTAAAGCTATAAGCAACGGATATATAGGTCCAATAAAAATACCAGCTATTGAAACAAATAAACCTTCAATGATAACATGGTCGATGACCCAAGTCAAGATAACAAAAACTATAGCACCCATAATCAACAAAAATACACCACGTCTGGAGCCTAACTGAGAAGCAATTATTGGTGTAAGAATGAATCGCCCCAAGGTAAGACCAAACCAGAACCCGGAGGCAACGTAACCAATGCTTGATGGGTTCCCGCGTCTGTAGTCAAGTAAGAAAGTAACTATCCAACCACCTAATGCAACTTCTCCACCATTATAAAAGAAGACAAACAAAGATATTAACCAAGTAACTTTATTTCTGATAACCAATTGCATATCCCCTTTTGGAACAACTGGTTCGTAATCATTATTATCAGAATTGTCAGCATTTTCATTTGGTATATTAGAAGTATGAGATGATGATGCAGGAGGTATTTCCAATAATCTCTCCTGTTCCAAAGCTGGAGTTTCTGGAGGAGATGTGACCAATTCCTCTTGATAATCCCATGGTTTCAAGTCATAATCTGCATTGTTAAAAGTGTATCCCAAGGTGAATATATTGATAAACATCAAACCAAACAAAATGAAGTAATAATAGTGCCATTTGATACCTCTATCTGTCATACCTGTCGCAATCAATGGCGATATAGTTGCGCCAAAACCATATGATCCATGAAAGAATCCCAAATATCTTTCCGAATGTTTCAATCTTGACAAGAAAACATTAACTTGGGAGATATTGATGGCAATACCAATCCCACCAAAAACAAATCCCAATACTACAACAGGGAACTTGGTCCCTGTCCCAGCTAAAACATAATTGATAGAAGAGCATCCGGCACCAACAATCAAGGCATTTCTTTTACCTAATATCGGTTGAAGCTTATTGGAAACGAGTGCAACTAAAAGATAACCCACAGCATTAGCCATCCAAATCAACGAGACGATTGAGTATGAAATGTTATAATATCTTTCAATCAATGGTAGGATAGCACCTGGAGCAGCATCTGATAAACCAGCTAAGAAAATCCAACCACAAGCGGCAATGACTCTCATTTTGTTTCTTGGCGGGTTGTGTATGGACATTTCATTATTTGTGGCGGAAGTTGTGTGTTGCAAATCATTTAAATCAGTTAGCTCCAATGGGCCAGCATCTGTTTGATTTTTTTTGAAACCATGTTTTAATAAATTATTGAAGCTCTCTAAAGTGTTCATTCTTTTGTTTTGATTATATGGAAAATCGGGTTTTGAGTCTTTTCTTGTATTTAATGGTCTTATTGGTAATTGCTGGGTAGGAATTTCATTGATCTCATTCAAAGGACTAGTGGTATTATACATTTGATCATGGTTGATTTCGTATCCTGGAGTCGTGGGAAGCGATTCAGGAAATGGAGGATCGACTACATCTTTCAGTAAAGGAGTAACAGAGTCTAGCGGGAAGTGAGGTCTTATCGAAGGCTGTCTTTTATAAGTTGAATCTGTGGTTTGATTTTGCTGATAATCTGAATTTTCCGTCGCTTGGATTGGGGATGGAGGGTCTGACATTTTCCTTAATGCCTTGAGGATATGTGACTGGGTGATGAGTATTGAATAGTGGGTAAAAAGGAATTGCTTCGAAGGAAAAAGTGTATTAAGTATATCTCAGCGCTTAGAAATCTGAGAATATAAGTATTAACTATATATGATTTTTTGAGTTTCTAGCAAACTTTTTTGCTAGTGCAACATTTATATAGAAAAATTGCAAAAAAAAATAGCCGCGCTTACATAATGGAAAGGCTAAGGGAAGGTGAACCCCATATTTAAAAGCGATTTCAGAAACAGTGTAAATGAAGCTGTTTAATCTGTAGGATTTCTAATTCGAGTAACGCCCCCAAGATCCATCCGATTTGGGACATCTTGGCGGGAAGTTCAGTGTGAATGAGCGGGAATAGGAAATTTGAACTCTGCAGATTGTTGATATCGGCGCTTCGAATCAGCCTAGGATTTTCTATAATTAGAGAATCATTTATGAAAGATGGAGCTGGGGAAGCTCAAACTTGAAAGAATCATGTTTTTCTGGACAATCGCACCGGAAGTTGAAGGAACAAGGGTATTGAGAGAGAGACTACTATAGTCGATACCATGACAAATTGCCAATACACCATAGTTGAATTTAGGTCGAACAGCCGCGTGGATTCTAATTTTGAAGAGCCAGAGCCAAGGGCTCCTGGCATTGTTCACTCGGGAGTCGGGACATTCAAAAAAACCACAGAAAAACGTACAATCCCACACATTAGAATGATTTCAATAGTAGTTTACAGTTCAATAATGCAATGCTCCTGAATAAGGGTATCATGCTGAGATTATCAGCAGATAAAATGAGTTATATGGTTTTCTAGGTGCTCCAACTTCCCAGTTAGCAATTGCCAATAAGGGTGCAGTGACATTTTAGATGTTAATTTATCGGCTCTTTGAGTTTAGAAATTAGTACACTGTTAATTTTTGAACTATGTGCGGCTGCCATCGGCCATCGGCCCATCATGATTCATCTAATAAAAGTTAAAAATTAAAAACCCGGAGAAACTCAAGCTAACTCAGGAAGTTTCCGAGAAAATCGAAAGGTTAAGCTAGACAAGTTAACGTCAAAAGTTAAAATCAAATATCTCGGGGATTCCAAGGCGGGTAATACATTGAGGTGCTCGATCAGAGATCTTCCAATGAGTGTAACTTAGTAGTAAGTACAGCTTCAAGACGAAGATATCAAAGGCAATTCATATTAGGTCCCATTTATATATCACCAGTTTACAAAACAAGCAACATATCCGACAATGCAAAGACGCACATACTCAACAGTTCCTCCAGTCGCTTCCAAAATAGGTGCTTTCAGAGGTGGTTTCCTTGGTTTTCTCATAGGTACTACTTTAACAGGAGCTACTTCATATTTTTATTTGATTGATGAATACAAATTAGCCAATAACGTTGTTGTTGCTGATGTCTTAGCATTACAAACCTCTATTAGAAACTTGGAACAACATGTCAAATCTTTAGAAAACTCAAAATAATCTTTGAATATCCTCTTATTGGTTTCAAGTTAGTGGTTTTTGCTTCATATTTAAATTTTTATTAAATGATTTATGGTTATGCATTTCGTAGCTCAACGCAACGTCCACGTTTATTGAATTTTGCCTAATAACTGTAATTCGTATCTAGGATTAGAAGAGTTTGTAATTAATTATAATAAAAATCTACCTTAAATCTCCATCATGTCGACGAACCCAGATGTGTAAAATCGAATTTTCCCACATTAAAATTTATAACCAAATTAAAATATTTCTTTATATGGATCAAATATATTTTCCACAAATTCAAAATTATTTGGCGCCCCCCTTTCTTTGAAACAGCCAACTTAATCACATTCATATAACACTCAAATATGGCTACATTGATAGGACAAAAGGCATTGGTGACTGGTGGCTCTCGAGGATTAGGTTTTGCAATAGCAAAGCATTTGTCGAATTTAGGCTGTTCAATTAATCTATTAGCCAGAAATGAAAAATTGATGATTGAGAATCTAGATAAATTGAACATTGATAATGATCAGAAACATGGATATATTAAATGTGACTTGAATGATTTAAACGGAATAAATGATTGTATTGGGAAGGAAGTAAGTACCCTATCACTTTTTAGCATGTTGCAGCCAATATAGTTAGAAGTTCATCAGACTAATAAAACAGAAACTCAAAGACACTTCCATTTTAATCAATTGTGCTGGTATTTCTCAAAACACATTGCTATTAAACACACCAATTCATTCAATCAACGATATAATAACAACGAATCTAACTTCACCTATAGTTCTTCTGAAACTTTTAATCAAACCAATGCTAAGATATAGACAACCGGAATTGAATAAAAACACAATCAAGAAACCAGTTATTATCAATATCTCATCAATCTTATCTTTAAACAAATTCATAAATGGGACAACTGTATATACCGCTACAAAATCTGGACTTATTGGATTTACTAAGAATTTTGCTACAGAATTGAACGGGAAAATAAGATGTAATTCAATCTTACCTGGGCTAATGAATACTGATATGGGGCAGAATGCTGATAAAAGCTTGGAGAGTGTCGAGATTGATGATGTCCTTAAGAGCATTGAGTTTTTAATATTCAATGAGAGTATTAATGGGGAATGTATAACTATTGATGAAGCTTATTCTTTAAAGTGATTATTGATTACAATGAGTATTCAGTAAATTGATTCAATGAACCTATAATACAATGTCATGTTATTATCTACGGCAAGAATTCAAAGGTTAAATGTAGCTTCAAAAAAAGCTGTAAAATATTGTATTTGTTGATTTCGATCAATGCCCCTGAACTAGATTTAATTGATATATATATATTCAACTAGCGCCTAGACCATGAATAGCAGTCAATGAAAATTATATTGTAATCCACCTTTCAGTCTAAAAATATCATCATTAAAGTGGATTATCAACACGCAATTCCAACCAATACTATCCACTCGTATTATAACAATATTCACATCGCCATTTAATCATGTATCCTCATAAAATATGTCAAGCCATTATAACTACCCAAGCTATAATCATGATAGCCAAATCATGTTTTCTTTAATGCCAACGCCCGCTTTAAAAAGACCCATAAATGTATATCCACGCCAAACGGTGTACCGCAACACGTCTATGAAGAGTTCTAGATATTACTGTCGGTGTTGGTACATATGAGTGGTAAATGAAACCTTTCGGAAACATATTGGTTGGCCATTCGAGGTTGTGATCAGGAACCTGTATAGACAAAACGATAATATGCTACCCTAGAGTACCATTTCACCAGAGGTATAGGTCAGATCCGTACGGGAATAACGAAATATAGTTCTACTGAACATTTCTGAGTTTAGCCGCTTAGGAAAGGTGATAGGTAATATAGTATAACCACAAGGAGCATTTAGATGAAAAATAGTTTTAGTAAACTTTTCTGAATCCTGTCTTATAGATGGTATATATATTAAGCCAGAGATAATATCCATGGGGGTCAACGAAAACTAGTTCCACAGAACCTTTCTGAGTCTTTCCGGTTTTGGATAGATATCACCAGGAGCATTATGGAGATGAAATATAATTTTAACAAATCTTTCTGAATTCCTGCCCTTTATACCGGTGGTCTGACTTCGAGGAGTTTTAGATGAAATATCGCCCTGTGGACGTTTCTGAATAATTCCGTTGAGTCAGATAATAATGGATGCCCCTTTCTCCTCATCTCTCTGAGAATGTCTTCAACCTATTTCGTAAGGTTCAGACAGCAAAATGCAAAGATACTTGGGTAAAGAAAAATAATAAAACCAAAAAAAAAGGGGATTTATCGCACTATTTATACTACGTTCACCTGAAACGAAAATTTGCCGGGTAAATCCGAAAGTAAGTTTGAGACAAGACCCACGTGACCGAATAGGAAATTAATTGAACAGAAAAAAAGACAGTTCGATTCACAAATTACGATGGAGTACACTGAAATTTATAATGAATTAAAACTGAATCAAATTGTATTACATAAAAAATAACTTAGATTTTTTCTTGTTTAACACCATGTTTCCAGATAGCAACGTATGGAGTGGTACCATCTTCACGGTAGTTTAATAAGACAATCATTCCATCTGGGTCCATTGATTCACCAGTGAAGAAATCCCATTCGGTGAATGATCCAACAACTTTCTTAACGTAAGCAGTAGCACCTTTTTCGAAAGCTTCAATTGAATCTGGGTCATTTTCAGCAAGATAAGCCTTAACACGCTTCATGTAACCTTTAATGTAAACCAAGAATGATTTTTTATCAAAAGCACTTGGTTGTAAACGGAAAGAATAGACAATGTTGTTAACAGTTTGAGCACCATCTTCTAAATCTTCAGCACCACCATCTTCAGCAGATGGATTGGCACCAATATCAACATCACCACCACTGATATTAACCATTTGACATTCAGCTTCGAAAACAGCATTGTTTACTTCTGTGATGTCGTAAGCATCTGATAATAATTCATCTCCTGAGATAACGTCCTATATGCTTAGTTAGTTTATTTACTTGAAAATCATCTTTTTGGTATTTCATCACGGAAGCCGTCACAAAGCCGTAAATCGTCTAAATGTCTCGATTTTTGGTTAAGTAGACAACGCGGCAAAGAGAGTAAACTCACTTTAAAAATAAGCATTTTGACTAGTGTTTTTTACTGCTTTATAAAATTTGCAGATTTATTTCTTTGTTGTTTTAAATATAAAAAATTTTCAGAAATAAAATTGAGGTGTTACCCTCTTGGAGCACGAGCTAAATCGACTTCCTTATTAGGAATAATCATCAATGTTATCGCTTATTGTTTTCGAATGCCTTTGTTTACCAAAGCATAACATTTTAATACGGCAAGTGAAATATAATTACACACGAAAATTTCTAATGGTTAAGTTGGAACATTGTATCAACTATTTGCAGATACAACCATAGATGAAATTAGATGACGGATCATGGAATATTTCAAAATGCAGAAGAGCATTGAGACCCTTACAATCAAAGATCATATCTTTTAAAGATCTCATCACAAAATATCCATCTTATCTCAATACAGAAATCATCGAAAGCAACCAGAAATTCACAGTGAGAACTTACAAGAAGAGCAAAAAAAGGTACAAGAGCAGGGATTTTGACTATGGCTATAACTCAGATAATGAAATAACTTTCATGAGCACAAATGATCCAAATATCTCTGACATCTCACCTGTTCAACTGGATTCACAAAATAGATTCAAAAAATTATCTAAATCAATTCCTCAAGAAACTATACCTGAGTACAAAGAGATACTACAGATTTTCAAAAACTTTATTGCAACGGTATACTTTACCAAACCAAATAAGCTACAACAATTATGCTCTTTGAAACTCGGAAAATGTATAGTGGTAACCTCAAAGTTGAATAATACAATGTTTGAGAACAATCACAAGTCACAGATCAATCCAATAACTAATGAGCCCTACATAGACGAAAATGAATGGTACGAGTTCAACCCAGGAATGTTTCAGTATAATAGGTGGATTCTCTTGGGCCATGGCATTGAATTGATAAATTTGAATATTGATTGTCTATACTTGATTATTCCAACTTTGATACATTATTTGGTAGAGAATGATTGTTTGGAAATAGCCAGGAACATGTGCTTCAATTATCTTAGGAATTTCCCCAATACTCATTTGTTTTGGAAATTTTACCAAGCTGGTTACTTGAAAGATATCTGTGACGTTTGCGGAATAGTTTTCGAAGATTTGGTATTAGAGTCCATCCCAAATAAGATCACTACCAAGATATTGATGCAAGATGAGTTTTATGTGTTAGAGGAAATTTACAAGTTGATTTTAACGCTGGTCTCAAAATTTAGAAAAATAAATTTGTTGATAATCTTAAAAAAGTTCAAGAAGATTTGCAGTGAGATTGATAATTTAGATGAAATATTGATACTAATGGTTAATTGTATCCAAGTCTGGCTCGAAGTTTTCAGTTTCTATGAGTTTAATTTTAATGCCTTGATTTTCAATAATTTGACTATAATAGTGAACTCTTTGAAAGATAAATGTGATGAAGATTTCACAAGGTTGAATTTTGAAAATTTAGAGCAAAGTTTATTCCTAATCAATGCCATACAAAATAAAGTGCCTACTCCGCTGATAAAAGCTGGTGATCTATCCAGTATAATGATCAACCTTTTGCCAAGTTTCAAGAAATTGCATACACTCTTGAAAGTTATAGTACCGTCATATCCCACTTTAGTTATCAATTGCTTGAAGTTATATGAAGAAGAATTTGAAAATTTGCTGGATTACAATGATGATTTATCGAAAAGGGAATTTCATTTATTAAAAGAAGGATTGTTGAAGATGGTAAACATACAATCGATTCCAATCAATATCCAACCTTATATTGAATCGATTGCCGAATCAAGCTTTGTTGGAAACCTGTCTGATGAACAATCATATAATTTTATCAATAATTCGATCATCAACATATCAGACGAAATTTTAAATGACAACACTAATAATACTAAGAACATGCTAGAAGAACTTGATCACTCGACGAGCATGGCATTACATTCAGAAGAAGACGAGCCTACTGAGAGATTTTCCAGTAAATTGAACCTTATCAGATCCATTGAAAAAACGATATCCAAGAATGGGTTTCTGAGTTCTCCAATACGCTTGAATATCAAGAACAGAAGAGAACTTGTCATTGATGATGATGAAGGTGACGAAGATTATCACGAGCACAATAAAGAAAACATCGAAGCAATGAAGTTGAGTGGCTCCCCTGTAAATTTGAAAAGGAAGAATAACGATGATTTTATAACTTTTCGGAGAAAGTTCAAAAGGAACAAGTCTCGAAATGGATAGAGACTATGCTTATACGGTATACACTATATCCATCTTCCACACTGTTTTCGCGACAAATTGTTAGCCGCATTTTGCAACATTTTTTGTGGAGGAAAATCACAAACAGACAAATCTCAAATTGAAACCTAAACGCCAAATATTGATTATATTGGAATAAGTTCAAGAAAAGTTGGCCCACACAACCAAGTTACATTCAAGGTGCTCAAACTTGCTACATAAGACGCCATCATACAACTGTTCTCATCTTTTAATAATGCCAAACTTCAAAATTACCAATAGATCATCATTAGATCAAGAAAGTCTCTCAGGTCCTGAATTTGCAAACAATTTACTATTTAATAAAAAGTTGGACTCTTTCAATCGACATAGAAACTTGATTCTTTCTGGTCATTGGCTCTCAAGAGGTTATCAAGTGTTCCCTTCCAAAGAATCTTTCATTAGATCTAAGCATCTCACAGAAAGTGATCGTGAAAAAGGCGTTGGTGTTCCAATATTACAGGTATGTAGTCCTTTATTAAGCTTATGCAATCCATTAACAGGATCGAGATTCCTTACGTTTGAAAGATATGATACCCCAGATTCCAAAAGAAACTTTTGTAATGTTACAACACAGATGGTGGGTGGAATGTTTACGGTCGTGAAAAGATATACTATGGATTTCAAACCCCATCCAACCGATGGACTGCAAGATTTTCAAGTTATAATGTTTAGCAGAAACAGAAGTTCTTATGCTGACGTTAAATATAAAGGTACCAAATTAAGATGGCTAGGCTTTGGTGAAAAGCTTCATTTGATTGTTTTGAATGATGATGCTTCATCTCTTGTTGACCATGATGATATTATGAAGCCAAGCTTGGATAATAAGATGAGCCAACTCGGTAATACTTACCTAGAGGGGTTTTTAAACTTCTTAGCTGGTGAACGTTATGATCCACCCGATATGTCAGCTTTATCTTCCGCTATTGCTGTTTTTCTGTCTGATAGATCTAGTATTGTACCTAATTTGGGTCAGAGATCATACGCCAGTGTTGACACGCTTGAATGGCGCAATTCTAAAATTTGCGATGTCGACAGAATTGATTCTGTTGAATTGGACTCTTTGGTTATTTTTGTTATGGGAACTATCTTACGAAAGCAAGAAATGGAAAGAGAACAACAAGAAAGACAGCAAGATCGACAAATGCAAAGTCATATGCGACAAATGCAACAACAACAACAAATGTTTTTCAATAATAGACAGATCCACAATAGATAGATTGGTCAGAGAGTCCGAATTATCCTTTCAGCTAACTACACCGTAACTGGAGATACATTTATATGATACTTGTATTCAAAGCTTGTAAGTTTTATTCCATAGGCTTGATAATTAGACATGAATTTTCTAAGCTGATACTCTCATGCACATAGTTGATAATTGTCACATTGAAGAGATCTCTCAAAGCATATGCCCTAGATTCATCAATAACTCGTCTCGCCTTAAAACCAACAGCTTCTCTTTCTTTTATTGTTAAACCACTTATATGCCCATTAACATCGTTTTCGTCAACTCCCTCTTTTCTACCACAAACAGCCCATGTGGCCATCTTGGTTAATACTTTAAAAGTAAACGCATCAAATCCTCTTTCTAAGAGAAAACTTCGTGATTCAGGAAGCAACTGGTTGTAGTCACAACAATGTCGGCAGCACATAGCAACAACTAGTCCACGGAATTGACCGTTCAATAAGGTAGATGAATTCAAGATACATTGTAACGTCAAATCTGTTGCAGCACCACACAAATGTTTTGAAACACATACAAATGCTTCTTTTGGAAAGTCATTCACGAACTTATCCAAGTTCAAATCTTTGATATCTATCCTAGTTCTTTTTATTAAAGGTGGGTCAATTCTCAAGGACTCACTCTTACTGATTATCTTCGGATCCATCTTCATTCTATTTACACCTCTATCAATGAATCCGAATCCTTTGGCAGACATTGTGAAATCAGTCAACAAAGCAATATTCAAGTATTTCGAGAGTTCAGCTTTACCGCAGCCAAATTCTAGGAAATTATAATTAGGTAGCAAAAGATTTTGATCTTTTAAATGTCCAATTAAAGAAGATTGTTGGATAGTATGTTTCTTTCTATGGACTTCCTCTAATCTTGGGGTCAAGCTTGGATGAGATTTCACAATTAATTCTAGCTCATCAAATTCCAGGTAAGCCCTTTCAACCAGCTCTATTTGTCTTTTATAAGCAGCCTCGTCCTCGATTTCTGTAGCAGCCGATTCTTCACTACAATTAACATTGTAGTTTAGCGAGTACCACTCATCTAAACTGATCTTTGGTTTAGAGTCGCACTTGGTCAAATGCTTCTGCAAATCCAGTTCCCAAATGGTATGTCTGGAATCAATTGGACATGGTATTCTCTTAACATCAACTGTCTCGCTCGAAACGATATTCATATGCTCAGCGCAATATTCGTAGGCAGCATTCCGTGTCATAGCACATTTTCTTTTTTTCTTCGGCAAGTAAAATCCACATTGTAATCTTTCAGGTTTGGGAGCTTGACTGGGCACTTCTCCTTTCAGCTTTTTATTCTGCTCCTCCACTATTCTGTCTGGAACTTCTCTCTTCAATATATCATCTCTCATGTTTGTTCATTTCATAAACGGAGCGGCTAGTCTGTTTCAATTGTTGCATTCTTGAAAATTTGTTATTTCACGTTATGAGCGATGATTGAGTATCTATAAATTATCACAAGAGAGTCGAGACTCGTAACGATTTGTAACAAGTTACTCTACAGTTCAATTCAAAAAGACTCAAAAGTTAATATTAAAACATCTTTGAAGAATGTATATCTAGATTTTTTTCTAATTTATATTTTTGGTGATTTTCAAGTCTATTCAACGTCAGTAATCCATTCCCAAACCTTCATAATCTCACCATGAACCTCCATTAAATGAGATCTTATGTTTGAATTTATTTCAACTTTGGAACTAACTTTATTCCACAATCTCAACTTGACGGTTGTATTTTCCTCACTCAATAGTAAATCTCTCAATTGATTGGAACCAACATACCTTTTCGTCAATCCCGTTGAGTCATTTTTAGAGAAATGCAACTGTTTTTGTAATTTTTGGATTATTAGGAAATATAATTTATTGACTCTTTCATTCTCAATCTTGTAGTTTTCATATTTATATTTCCCATATTTTATCAGTAAAGCAATCAAGATTAAAGAAATCATTGTGATTCTATACTTGGCCATTGTCCCGATAATAGTCCTTTGTAATTGGCATTGTAAGTTAAGGTTGGCAAGGGAAGACGAGCGAAGAATCTTGTTTTCGTCTTCTTCCCCCGTGTTGTAAGCATCAGTTCCAAATGATTTGTCATTGTCACTATCTCCAAATCTGATCTAAAAATATGTTAGTATATTACTTCTGATGGAAGGGGTTTTTAATTAAAGAACTTGCCTTACCGTTATTTCTGGTTCTTTCTCTAATTCAGTAAGAGATTTTTCCCATAATTCTTCGAATTCCTCATTAGTAATATATGGCTATATCTAGTTAGTATGTGGTTGATTGATGGAAAATTAGGAAAACAAGGAAAATACATACAGCTTTCAATTCTAATAATAAGTCGTGCAACTCTTTAACACTCAATCCAGCCTCAAAATCATCAGAATCGCCACAATTTTTATTGGCATTTCTACTTCTTAACAAATCTAAAGAATAATCAATCATCAAATCTACTCTTTCTGCCTTCCTTGTATCTGGAATACAAACAGATTTGATTGGGACTAAACCGTTCAAAGAATACCATGGCTTAAATTCAACAAAATCATCGTAACATCCCAATTCTAAGTTAGGGAAGCATCTTGCGTGGGCAGGACATGGAATACAAGATGGTTTGAGTTTATCATCTATCATCTCACCAGCTGTTAACAACCACTTTGGTAACTCATCAGTTTGAGTTAATGTAGGCTGATAAATTTCGGATCCACAGTATCCAATCAAGAATTTTTGTTCACGGTACCAGTATGCGAATAAACCGAATAACAAGACTGAAAACCAAATTGAGACGAATTTGAGAATTTGGAAAAATGAAACCCTTGGCGAATTTATTTGCAGCAACACATCAGCTGCCTTTTTATTTAAATTGTCATTCTGGTCGTTCATTTCTTTTTGAAGTCTGTTCAAATCTTCATCTTCCTCAGATAATTCTGGTGTAATGATTTGCTGATCGTTTTCATTGAACAGCAGCTCATTAGCATGATTCTCTTCACTTTCAACATCTTCTTCATCTTCACTCGATAATTCCTCATCGGACTCTTCAGCTTCAGATGGCTTTAATGTAGATTTGTTCAACACAGAACGATCTATTTTTGGCTCAGGCGACGAAGACTGTTCACTATCATCAAGAGTGTGACCTATAGATTTTGTATACTCTGCAAAAGAGTGGATTTCTTGACTACTTTCTGTCTCATCTTCCTCTTCAGAATCGGCCGCAGATTCAGATTCGGCTTCCGATACTTTTTGTGATGTAGGAAGCGAAGAATGATCCAATTTTTGAAAAGCATTTGGTCTTGGAGAAGAGAAAATTTGTTGCGCTGGAGTAGATCTTGATGGAGTAGGTGGAGCAAGTCCTTGTATAGTGACACCCAATTGTGATGCAAGCTCACTTGACATTCTTAACTGACTCAAAGGAGGCATTATTGATTTTCTTTTATTAGTGGTATTTTCTTCAGGTTCGGTTTCAGTCTTGACTGGCTTTGGAGTCCCAATACTTGGTTTTGGAGATTGTGTCGATGTAGCAAGAAAGGATGGTTCTTTCTTCAAAAATGGCCTGGCATCGATTTTCTCTTGCTCTTCTTCCTTTTTCAACTGACTTTGATCGAATGCTTTTTCTAATTTTTTAGATTTCAATTTATTCTTCTTATCAACTGCAACAGGTGGTTTAGCGACTTTCGACTCATTCTTTCTTTTAGTATTGAAGAAATTGTCAATTTCAGCCGTGGATTTTTTTCCATCTTCTTCATTATCCTCATCATCATCAAGATCAAATAAACTACCCTTTTTACCCTTTGATTCAATCAATAATTTTTTACCTGGAGAGATTATTGGTTTTCTTTCTGAGTTTCTGGGTGAATTAATTCCGTGAATTGGACTCGAACTGAAACCTTCTTTATATACAATATTTGAAGTCTTCGGAATCTTTTTGAATGGGGTTTCAGCATTGACTCTTTTTTTACTCAAAGTAGAACTTTTTGCAGTGACTTCTTCATCCAATACACGTTTTTGAGGAACAGTTTTATCGACAGGTATAGGAGAAGATGACTGGAATACATTTTTCTTGGTGAATGGGGAATCCGATGACTTGCTTTCGGTTGCTTCTATCTTAGTTGTATCAGATTTAGCTTTCGGTTCTGGAAATTCTCCTTCATTATCCTCATCCTCCTCTTCTTCTGAAGATTCACTCTCACTTTTGACATCTTCCGTTTCTGGCGTTGCTTCTAATTTAGAACTTTCCAAAGTAGCCTTAGTCGCAGTAGAGGTAATTCTTCTAGATCTTCTTTTAGGCGATTCATCTGATGATATTTCTTTAGCAATTCTAGCTGGAGATTTGGATCGACCTCTGGTGGATCGTTTAGGCAATTCAAGAGATTCAGTAGTAGGTATTGAATTTGGGACTGAGCCACTTGGTAATTCTTCGGGTTCTTCTGTCTTCTTCCTTCTTGTTGACTTTCTTGCTGGTGATTTAGTCCTTGTTGATTTTTTAGTATCTTTTTCACTTTCAGAATTCTCAGCAGCGTTGATTATGCCCGCACCACTTGGATTAATCTGATTATATTCATTTAAATATTTATGAGCATTTGGTTTGATATGTGTATTGAATAAAGCAATCAAGTCCGCTTTCTTTGCACTTGAAGGATAGTCGATTTCATATTCCACTAAGACGCTTCTTAATTCAGCTACTTTTAATTGTTTTGGATCAAAATCTTGATAATTGTTAGTATAGTAAACTTAGGTGTGAAAAAAATGATTTTTTCCGAGGATGTTGGTAAAACACATACTGGGCTGAAGATATCTCATGTCGTCCATGTTTGGTATATTGTGTGTGAGATAGTATATTAGTAAATATGAAGCGTGTAGTTGGGTCAGCGTCCAATAAATCTCTGTTTGTTTTGCTAAATATTTTTGTTGAAACAAAACAAAAACAAAGAGGATGTAATCCGGGTAACGATCGCGTGTTGATTGTCCACTCAGAGTGTTTTCCGTTTATATAAGAGCAGAATAGAATAGAATAGAGACAGATGTCAAATGTTCAAAGACCAATGTATATGGTCATGGATATGGTTGACAGTGTGGCTTCGGTGCAGAGAGTTGTATGGAAGTTTCGCTGAGCTCAGTTGATTTTCAGTCAAACCTCGATTGTGTTTGAAGGAATCGACCAAATTCGTATCTCGATTCGCACGTATAAAACTAGAGTGGTTCTAACTTCTTGCTTCGATCCAAGAAAGTTCGCCTAACGCTCAATATGCCTCCTAGTAAGCCAGAACATGAACAGTTGTCAGTGAGAAGTTAAAACGGCTTAGAGTATATCGCCCACATTACAAAAGAATTAAAAAAATCATAAATATTATCAATCACAATCAATATGATCATGAAGTTAAGAATAAATAATAGAAAATAATCAGTTGAAATTTGAAAGAATTATAGGTGAAGTAGCGTACGTACAAATAGACAGAAATTAGAACTGATTTTGCGCCACAAAAGGATTAAACCCGCCACAGCATCACCGATCCGATCTTATTTCTTTAGGCATTCAGCGCCACAAGCACATTTGGTGGAACATGGTCCATTGGAGCAGCATTGGCAGGCACAGCAAGTTTTTTCAGACATTTTCAAGACAAGTATACTTGGATAATTATTAATTATAAAATATATTAATGATCGCGATATATTCCAATTATAAATAAATATTATTTAATTGCAGGATGCTAATTTTGGAGTATGAAATTCGGAACCAGTCTGGGGAAATGGTGCAAGTTCAAAATTATCAATGACCAAGCTAAAGAGACCTAAAAGGCCTCCAGGTGATCCATCTCTGGTCCAAACTGCCACTAAGAGAACAATCAGGCCTCTGTGGGCTTCTCATTTGACTAAAAACAAGGTTATTGATGACTCGGTAAAAGAGCTCTCCGAGACAAAAAATTTTGCTGATATGGATTCCCTCCTACTTAAATACATCGTCGTTGCTAATACAATCTTCGGAGCTCCAAGGAGAGAGATAGGTAATATCTCAAGAGATGTTGAACGATCCATTCGTCAACCAAATATCTCTGATATTCCATTCATGTTCAACAACATCGCCGGTGAAAATGTTTTCATCGGTTTTTCAATCGCACAAAGCGCTATACACAAAATTGTTCAAATCCAACAACAGATCATCTCTACTTCCCTTGTTGATGGAGGATATAGTTTAGAGTTATTCTCACAACGCAAAAATGACTTGGTGAATGTCAACGTTGGCGTCCCATATACAGCCAAGCAGTTGGCTAAAGAAATTTTCAACATGAAATTGACGGAAGCAGCTGTGGCAGGCGAATTGGTCAAATTCATACCACACAACAAGGAGGACTTTGATAGACATTTCCTCACAAATAATGACGGATAAGCATTATATCTGGTTCGGTGCTTTGGTGAAAGTCACCAAACTGCAATTCTTATCCAATACAATCAAGTTCCACAATGAGGATATCGATAGAGATCAAAAAATGATTCTTCGTATGGACAAAAAGACAAAAGTGGTCATCTGTGGAGGTTGCAATCAATTAAACCACCATACCAGGTATGAGTGCGAAACAGCTGAGGACTGTTTCATGTGTGTGCGTTCTACATCAGACCTTTCAATGTATAAGAAATCTCACCCACCTCATCAACATAAAGAGTTCATGGCTAAGATTGCGTCAAACTCTCTCAAACAAATTAGAGCATTGCTCCAAAACAGAGCGGCTGTGCAACCTGACACAGCTGAAGGTCCAAAACAAGACAATTCTGAGGATGATATGGAAGAACCAGAAAATCCCATCATAATTGACTCAGAATCAGATTCAGCTTCAGATACAGATGCTACAGGAGGTGAAAAATTAGCACAAGACAAAAATACCGTCTCGCGTCACAACGAAACGGCTGGTGAAGATAATTCAGAACTGGCTTTGGGTTCCTCTCAATTAGCTACTAATGCTAACGTCAACCCAACACAAACCACTAACCCAATACCAAATACGCCCGTACAAAATAACTTACTCACTACATTTATTCCAAGATATATGGGTGCCAATATACAACCACAGGGTCAAGTACTCGGTCCAAATCAATCAACACCATTAGCTAGAGCACCAACTCTTAGACCTAGCCCAACTGGTATGTTTGGGTCATCAGAACTGAGACAGATAGACTTGAGAGCACATATACTAAAAAGAAATATGGCAGAAGCCAACTTGGCAAACCAATCAGAATTGTCTACTATGGAGACACCTGTGCATACAGGGAAAAAACAACAACGAATTGCAGATCAAGAAGATGAAGACAATTGGTTCAACGCTATTGATATGCTGATGTTGAGCGAAGCAATGATGGAAGAAGCTGAAGATACGGAAGGTGTATCCTTCTATGAAAAGGCTTTCCATGTGGATCAAGGAGCTGGTGGTCCACTGAACCCCTCTGATTTTAATTAATCAAGAGAGGTTCAACAACACACATCATATTTCGATCCAAAAAGACAAAAGGCCATGGATCGATCTAAAGGAGTACATAACTCAAATGGTCAACACCCAATGACGCAGAGGCAAGCCACAGATGAGAAACTGGTTTAATATGTATACATGATTTAGTCCTCTCCCAAGGAGTCAATAAACAACCTAGACTCAGGAGAATCTGAATGTGTAATATATATATTAAAGGGAGAAAAAGAAGAAAATTTATGAATCAAGCTATCTGCTACACAAAATCATTAAAGATATTCTGAATATGGAATTGAAAGATAATAATAATAATTATAGTAACTTAAAAGGATAATCAAACCTAATGATTTTTTTTACAACTTTTACAAAACTGGAGCCACAAGGCGAGATATGAAATAACATCACCTATATACTCCTTTCAGAAAAAAAACAAAAACAGATAATGGAGAAAGTACGCTTTTGAAATTATTGATACATATAAGTATATGCAATTAAGTAGTTCTATTTCAGCATAGTACGTAACTAGATTATGACTATGAAACTATATAATTTTGAAATACATTTTTAAACTAAAAAAAAAAAAAAAAATGCTTAATTTTCGTGTAAGTTTGTAATCTAAATTTTGTGTCAAGACTCTTGCCATATTATTCTATATTGGGATTATACGACCAAACTATAAAAGCAGATTCGATAATTATAATTTATTTTTCCTGTTTCTTTTATACTCAACAGCTATAATTGACGTTTAACTAGTTGAGTTTTGCGCGAGTTGCAACCTGTCACAGGATTCAACCCAACGACCATACCAGTGACCAATGTGCAGTTCATACATTTCTAGCACAAATCCATGATAGCTTATCTACATAGGAGTTCGATGCAATGGACTATTCCATTAATATAAATTATATAATGTATTTTTGAAGTAATATTTAGAATTGTTGATATATAAAAATAATAGTCATATAATAATATATGAATTTTAAAGATATTAAATTAATCCTAGTGAAATTGCCTTTGACATGAATTACAATCAACGCATAAAATCATGAAGCTGATTCTGGATATGACCTTTTCCTTCAGCACCATAATTATCTTCTTTTGAACTTAGATCCATTTCTTCAAGCTTGTATTTTCTGTGCAACTTGTTGTTAATGACAGCTAACTGTTTCGCTGTGCTCGTTTTCAAATGAGAACGGAGAGGAGAAAACATTAACTCGGCTAAAGAGAAGGCCCTTTCCAGACTTACTGAAGACCCTTTGATTATATAAGTAGATATGGCCAAGCTGAAAAGAATAGGCATTACTTCCTTTTTGCTATCCCAGAAATCAAGCACTTCAGTAAGGTTTGAAGTAGTGTTTGCATAAGCATCTTTATTCTCATCAATTTGGTCATCGGATAATTGTTTGAATCTTTCAAGATCAATTTCTGAACTTTCTATGTCTTTAGCAATTTTGTTGTTAATATCCAATATGTTGTTTTCTTCTTGAACTCTTTTGACTGATTTAGTCGGAGTACTAAAATCTGTTTTCATATAGATATCCAATCCATTTAAAGCTTCAACGCCAGATTCTTCGAAACGCCTCTGGATGTTGCTAAATAACGTTGATTCCACATTTTCCTCAGTGTTAGAAGCAATTTCTTTATCAGAATTGAATTCATTAATGAAATTTGTATTTACTCTTATATCAGCTTCATGTTCTTGGATTTTAGATACAATTAAACTCTGAGCTTTCAAGCTTTGCTCTATAGTTAAGCTACCCCGTAACTTATGATCTAAAAATGTTGCTATAATGAGCACTGGATTTTCATTTATGATTGGCTCATACTTCTTCCACTTCATCTTCATTCTTTTATACATCAATGAATCCTTATCCAAGCTTGGACCATTGGAGCGGCTCTCAAATGTTGATATTATATGACCCAACGAGTTGAAGA
>JAJMGN010000545.1:0-29458 GCA_030575015.1 Cephaloascus albidus
ATGAGCATTCCATTGCGGCTTTGCTGCACATCGTAAATACTTTCAATCAAGTTGTAATCCCCGGCGATAATAATATCGTAATGTTTTCCACTATCAACTTTTGTTGTTTGAATGGCTTTATCTAGCTCCGTGAAGAGCTGTGCACGGGATGAAGCCTGTTGGGGGTGTATATGGAAATAATTATTGTATGATGAGTGTTGATGTTGATTGTTGCATCCATAATGTATTTTTTGAATTCTGGAGAAATTTGATTATAAATTGTGTTAAATGCTTCGTGAACGATGGTGGGCTGTAGCTTAACAGCTATTGTACTTTCGGTACCAGTGTTGTAATATAAACGAATGTTTTGTTCTCTTAACGATTGTTTGATGAATTTGAATTGGGTTTCTGTAAATCTTACTTCTTGATTACAGATTAAGTGTCCTGTGTTATTGTTGATATAATGAATGAATTTGTTAACACTTGTGTTGTGTGATTGTATATTCCTGTTTATTTGGCAGTTAAAAGATTCCAATATAATTAGTGGATGTACCATCATTATAATTGATTTTGACGTGGACGCTGGATAAGATTGTCATATTCCAGGTCTGTGATTTTGTTAGAAAGCAGATCATCTAATTCCATTTCATTATCTGATTCATTTCTGTGAGCATCAGAGACATGGTTTGGTTGAGTTCCAGTTGTTTCATCGTGATTTTCCAAAGATGTATCGTTGGATTTATCTTTGTTGTTCTTAGTATTATCAGTTGGTGATGTGTTTGATGTTGCCGTGGGTGGTAAACATGGCCCGAATTGTGGCAAAGTGGGTGGTAATTCATGACCAAACTGTTGTGAAGTAGATGGTGTTTCTGGTGTTGATGAAGATGTGAACGAAGATGGGTGTTTATCACTTGAAGTTTCCTTTGTTGTTTTTCCGCTTTTTTCAGCAAGATTTGATTCAATTTGAGATTTTTGTGAGTTTGATGAGACTGATAATTCTCCAGAATTATTGGTTGTTGAATGAGTTCTGATTCTTTTGTTGTTCTGATTGATTAAACTTTCTATGTTTTGATTAGAAGATTTTTTACCTGATTGATAAAATTGATATGTATTGAATTGAAGAGCTCTCTCGAATTCTTGAAGTTCGACTTGATTTCTATGTTTTTTGAAAGCAGCTTTTTTAGCGGCACTCGTTTTACAGCGATAGGTTGCGTGAGATGTGTTCCCACAATCAAAACAAGGAGGGGCAACAGGACATTGTGATCTTTTGTGGGTCTTGGAATGACAATAATTACAGAAATTGTAATTTGAGAGTATAATGGATGATGATAATTTGTAAAGCGATCTATCTTTGGTGACCAATAAGGGGTTGTTTGAGGCATGTGACACTATTGAGTATACTGGAGAAAATCCAGAGGGATTATCTTTTTGTTCAAAGGTGAGCTTTCTAGGCTTGAGACATTGCAAAACAGTATCAGACTTTGCCTTCATTCTGGGTAAGAGTACTTCAAAATTTGGAATGTCGAAGTTCCTTATTTGGTGACGATCAGCTACTATGGTTTCAAAGTTCTGGTTGACGTATTCGACATTGAATTTGGTAGTGACATTTTTATCGTCTTTGAATGAAAAGTGCTTTGCGTTGGCTAATATAGCATGAGTGTATTCATGGAATTCCTCATATGTTTTGTTAATTTGATTATTGATGAGATATTCTTCTTCAATATTACACTCCATAAAGCATATTTCATCTGATCTTTCCTCTTCATGATTTGTTTTATCGTGAGCAACTTGATTATTTGAATGGTTTGATTTTTCAATGGTTTCATTGTTGGTTGATTGTTTCGCAGCGTCATCATTGCTTGTTTCTTCCACGGCTTCATCAGTTTTGTCATTTTCGTCGGTTGATTCATCATCTACCTTAATCGAATCATTGTCTTTTTCTGTTGATTCTTCAGCTTCATTATCATTATCAAGTTGATTGGATTCTTCTGATTCTTCGGTTTCAGTTCCATTTACGTCCGAATTATTCAATGTTTTATTTATGAACCTCTGAACATCCTGTAAACTTTGAATTTTATTTTCCTTGAAATCTTTCTTAATTATCTTTTCATCGAGATTAAAGTGGACGTAGCCATGTTTTGTGTATACAGTTACGTATTTTGCTAGAAGATTTGTATCCCAAAAGTTTTCAATACTTTCTTGCACTTGCTTGCGTTGTTGAACGTTAAGTTTCGTATTTGCAGCCATATTTTCAATTTTGACTCGATATTTATTAGTTCCGGAAACACCGGAAGTAAATTCCGACCATCTATCTTATAATATTGAAGGAATGAAATTAATAGCAGGCGATGATTTTTTTGGATTTTTTTGGTTGTTTTCTGATTTTTTTTGATTTTGTAAATTTTCATTTAAAACAATGGACATTTTTTTGTATTTTGTGAGTTTTCTGTATTTTTTTGGACATTTTCTGGTTGATTTAGAACATTAAAACTATTTACCCCTGAATTTAGAGGATTTGGCCTAAAAAGTGAGTTCTGGCTCATTTTGAACCAAAAGACCACTAAATTGAAGCCCTTGATTTGCTAATAACGATGAGAGTGATTTTTTCTTGCCTTATAGGTCTTTTTATGGAAGATTTTTCGTATTTTTTCTCGTGCCAAACCGACTGCGAATTTGTTTGGGGCGGAAATTGGAAAACTACTGTGTAAATTTCACAACTCTTTCGTTTTTTTCAGTTGCGATGCGGTGGCTCAATGGTAGAGCTTTCGTCTCCAATTGGTTTAGTTGTCAGCGAAAGGTTGCAGGTTCGATTCCTGTCCGTGTCACTTTTTTATCATTTTTTCATACATTGCGGTTATTGCACGCCGGTTTCTCTTGCATGCGTTTGATTCAGGGTCTTTGTGGTTGCAACTTGCAATGTTTCCGAGTAAAAGAGGTATATTCATTCGTGTTGAAAGATTATAATTGATTTCCTTAATGATAGTCTATAGTAAAACTAGCTGATTTAAGTTGGTAAATGGGAAGATTCAATATATTACAATCTGACGTTGAAACAAATAATTGCCGGTATTTATAACTCTGCAATATCAAGTGTTGTCTGCAAGCTGTCAAATTATATTCAGATCCAAGCCATGTCTAAAAATTCATTCCACTGTTGCTTTTTTCTTAAGCTCTTGTTTTTTACCTTCTTATTGGAGTCAGTTTTGGGCTTGAAACCATTATATATTAAAGGAAAGAGATTCATTCAACCTTCAGAAGATCCCAGTCAAGCAGATAAGGTTTTTTTCGCAAAGGGAATAGATTATCAACCTGGCGGTGCACCTGCTTACAATCCAGATTCTGGTTTCGATGTTCTATCAGATGAATTAATATGTCGTCGTGATGCTGCTGTTTTTAAATCTTTAGGTATCAATACCATTCGAGTTTATACAATCAATCCCAACTTGAATCATGACGCTTGTGTTTCAATTTTCTATCAATCTGATATTTACATATTTTTGGACCTCAATTCCCCATTACAAGGTGAATCTATAAACAGATACGAACCGTGGGATTCTTATAATCCCTTTTATTTTAAAAGAGTGTTTCAAGTGATCGAAGCCTTCCATAATTATCCAAATGTGGCTGGATTCTTCGTCGGTAATGAAGTTATAAATGATCCAATATCTGCTAAAAATTCACCAAGGTATCTTCGTGCGGTACAGAGAGATATAAAACAGTATATGAAAGTTCACAACATCAGACCAATTCCGTTGGGTTATTCCGCAGCTGATGATTTGAGTTCCAGAAGGGCTATATTTGACTACTTGAGATGCCTGCAAACAGGTCCCAACTACAGACCTGGTGATTATATTCCTTATGATAGCTCAAAGTCTGATTTCTATGGGTTGAACGTTTATGAGTGGTGCAATGGGAACAATTGGCAAACTTCTGGCTATCAAAATTTACATGATACTTTTTCTGATACTGCAACTCCTATTATATTTTCTGAATTTGGATGCAATGTTGTCAGACCCAGAATGTTCTCTGATGTTACGGGGAGTATGTTTGGTGGCTTAGTAGATGTTTTCTCAGGTGGTTTAGCCTTTGAATACTCAGAGGAAAGTAATCGTTATGGGATAGTTAAAATCAATTCTGATAAGTCTATAAACTTCTTGGATGATTATAACTCATTGAAGTACCAATATTCCACCGTCAAGGTTCCCACGGTAAAGGTTACAAATATTGAACTTTTGGACTTTAGCAATGATACTATCTATACCTGTGATCCTGATGCTTTGGGTGAGGTTCATGGGTTTGAATATAGCAACTTGGATATTCCATTACAAACACCAGAGATTTCGCAGGTGATCTCGAATGGAGTTACGGTTGCATTTCCAGGGAAAATCATATCCGTTTCAACAGCTCCGTCACCATATCCAATATATAACAGTGATGGTACCGTCTTCATTCCAGATATTTCGTGGCAAGAATATGACGAACCTGATGAAAATAATGAAGGAAATGTGGAAGATCATGATAATTTAAACGATAACGATGAATTTGATGATGAGGAAGATACAACTCTTGATGAAGATCAAGAAATAGATACTCCTGGTACACCTACCACACGGTTGCCTGAGATCCCTCTCAATAATAATATTGGCTCTTATTTAAATGATACTTCAACAATGTATAAAGAGGGAAGGTCTGGATTTACATACATTAGAATTGATAATACTGTGAAGAAAGTTAGCGTTCCTCATAATGAGAGAGGGAGCGACCATAATCTCCGTGGGAACATAGTTAAAATTGAAATATCTCATGAAGGGGTACCTTTTTCAGAAACAGGAGATATAGATAGCACAGCTGAAGAAGAGACAGAGATGGAAAAAAGAATTAGAGAGAGGATACAAAGAAAAATCAACTTCATTAAGCAAACGTATAACATCAGAATATTCGATTAATCAAAATATAATTATTAATATATATATCGACAATAAATATTTATATAGAAATATTTCAGCTGCTAGATAAGGTTCGCCTTAAAGGGCAAGCCCGAGGATTAATGAAGTTTAATTTGTGGTTAATTTAAAAATTGATCATGACTGTTCGAAATGAAGGTTTTTTTCACATATATATTATGTCTATAATATATATAATTATGATTATATATTATTGATCAATAATATTGGCAATACACTTTTGAGATTTAAACATTCCAAATATATTTAATATAATTAAATTATACAATAT
The DNA here is from genome assembly GCA_030575015.1 of Cephaloascus albidus. NCBI lineage: Eukaryota > Fungi > Ascomycota > Pichiomycetes > Serinales > Cephaloascaceae > Cephaloascus > Cephaloascus albidus. The sequence goes on from JAJMGN010000545.1 coordinate 5,215, forward strand.
AATTATCATGATCAGTTAAATATTAGTTACTCTAGTTGATAATTAATTATAATTATAGCGCTAATATATATATATATATATAACTAGCTAAGGCTTGCCTTGAAGATAATTGTATAAGTAGAAGTAACTGTGGTTGTAATTCGCTCTATATATAATTTGATCAATCAATTACAATATATAATTAAAATTTCAATTCGTTTAAATGGTGACTAATTTATATATAAGCTGTACTGTTGACGTTTAAGTAATTTTAATTATATTAATATACATACATGACGTCGTGATCATCTTTAACATGAATTCATGTTTCCCGCAAGTAGTCAAATTTAGCAAGTCAAGCGAATGACTATAATCCAAGGCAATGTTTGAATGATTAGAAGAATTGTATTCTTTTTATAACGTTTTGCAACCACTTTAACTTAGAGGTCAACTATTATCAACAACTTTTTCCCGAAACCTGAGAAATTGAGTAAAAAAAGTAAAGAAAAGTTATGAAATCAAGTTATTCTTCTCGGGTTCACTACCGTATTCGACCGGATAATGAAATTTTGCAACATCTCAATTTTACTCCTGATGTGTGTTCTAATTGTAAATGAATCGTAATCTTTCCAATAACAACTCAAGTACATTATATAAGTGGCTATATAAACGTAAACGGTTATGCTTACAATAGCGCCAAATTTTGCAGTATAAACTTGATCACCAATAATTTGCGCCGGATCACGTAAAAGTACAGTTGGTATTAAACATGAGGTAAACTCTAGATACTGTACGTTACAACTATATTATCAATTATAGACCGGCCCTAGCTGATATACAGTGTCATGCGGTAAATTACTCTCTCGATAGTAGATACAACGTGCTACTATGATCTATAATATCATCACCCACCCATCAATCCTACTCATTTTTAATCGATCATGACGCTAGGTGAGATTAAAGTGATCATGTTGCTTTACTTCCTGTAGAATTGGATTGACGTACACGAAATGAAGTATTCGATCGGGTAAAGCAGGTACCCATCATGGTTTGAGCTCTCTATCTGTCCCTAAGTTTGAAAGTGATTCAATATCCTGATATATCAGTTTGAAGTATCTTTTCACATATATCGTTATCTCCTAATTTCTCAATTTGCTTATGATTAGATTCTTAGTTCTGTATCTTATAATATTCTTCATGTTTTTCAATATTCTAGACATGATAATTAGATTTAATCATAACGTCTCCTTCGTTAAGATTCCCCACTAATTAATTAAATTCTATATGAATTTTATAATTCAATTACTGAAATATTTCACGTAATTAATTTTTTAACGATTATATAATTGCAACCATTATGAGGATGCTTATTTCATATTATCTAATTCCCGCGAACATAATATACTTTTGCTCAACCCAGTGCAGAGTTTGTAGCATTTTCATAACTGATCTTTTTTGTGGCAAATTTATGGTAGGTTAATCCAATTTCTAACAAATAGACTGACTGGTTTCTTCTAGGCGTATTTCTTTCCAGCTTCTTCATTATTTTAAAATGGGTGTTCCATTGTGATGTTGTCTTATCAATTTTTCAGACATCTTTTCATCTTCGAGAGTTTGATTTCTAATCAAGTAAAGTTCCTTTTGCATATCATGTATATCCTTTTCATCAAATTTCTTGTTCGTCGATTCAGAGCTTATAGTTTGATTGGATAATCTCCATTCATTCATATCGACCTCTTCAAATAAATTTGCTTCAATTATATTTCCCTTTGTTAACTTCTTCCAAGCTTGAATATAATAATTGCATCTAATCGTGTACCATTTATCTGTGTCATCATGTTTATCTCTTGGTGGACATTTATAGCCTTCCAGTTTGAATACCATTTCTTTCTTTTGGAAGTTGATCTGTGTAGTATTTATACAGGATAATAATTCTTTATGAGTGTATTGCTGCCTTTTTTTCGGTCTCTTGCACTTACTGATTTGTAGCGATTAATTATCTGATCAAAATTCTGATCGGTTGCAGGTAATATTTAGTGTCTTTCTGGTTTATCATATCGACCACCCGTCTGGCTCTATTGACTTTGTATTTGGATACTGAGATCATACAGTTTGTATACCCCATTTATACATAATTCCGTTAGTATGTCATGTCCAATATTCTGGTCTGTATGAGTTACTGCTCTTTTAAGAGCCGAAGTTATATATATATATAGTTACCAACTGATCAATTACTTTGATTTCACTCTTCTGATCTATAATATAAACTATATATGCGCACATGGAAATTAATCATTTTTCAATCAAGTAATCAATGATATGACGTTGAGCAGACTATTATTCAACAGTAGTGTCATGGTTCCTTGATTAATTAAATGATTCACAACATTTTCTGGGGCTTCATATATTGGAGCTGATATACCAGTGAAATATACGATAAGACCTTCTCTAGCTTTTTATATACACCTTTTGTACCTCTTTGTTAAGCAACTTCAATTGGCAGATCAACATAAACTTCAATGAATTGTAAACCTTCAGCAGCATGTAATTCTCTAGCTTTATCACGGTCTTTGACATATTGATCATCATTGAATAGTTTCGAAACTTCAGCAGCTTATATACTATGACGAATATTTTAACATTAGGTCGATTATAATGTAAATTCAGACTCTAAATCATGAAAATCGAAAATCCCAATTATCTTTATTTAAACGTACGTCTAATCTTATGTTGTCATCATCAAGGATTAAAGATGGTAACTTGTAAGCACCAATACCATGTTTTAATAATTATAATTGTTCTAAAGCGGAAGCAACGGATTATAGTGCTATACAGAAATTAGTATTTGACTATAGCATTTTGCAACCACTTTAACTTTACTAAAGTCTTGCAGCTACTTTACTTTTAACTTCTTGTAGCATTGGATACACCATGAAAATTGAAATGAGGTATTTTAGTCTAGACTCTCAGTCTTCAGATAATAGATTACTATTTGAACTTGTTACTTTCGGTCCGTGTCATATTGATGACTTGATATTTATATGGTGATCGGGGATTGAATTAATTGCTAACATGAAACCGCAGACTAATATATTATCGGCATTTGAGCTATTGCATGAACTCTGCTCTTTTAGTTATGAGCCTTGATATTCCACTTTCTGAAAAGGTTGAAAATATGAGATAGAAACTTGGCTGCAAAGAAATTGTGAAAAGATATGAAATATTCAGTAAGTGCTTTAGAAGGGGAGTTTCATAAAGACTAAGACTCTTCACTTGAGTTTTTGTTTAAAATGGATATTCGTTCAAGGAGTGAAGGTTAATGCAGCCAAAAAAAAGTGCATATTTGAGATACATAAAATAACATGAAAATTGGTCAGAGATTTACTCAATCTGAAAAGTTCACGTATAAAAAAAATATTAACTATTGGACTCTCATGTCGGGGATTCAACTTACATGCCAGTCGTGACAGGGATTTGCCATGATGATATATAAGCAGCTGGCTTCGGCGAAGTATAATTAATTATTTATATATATATATATATTATTATTGATGTACTATATTTGATCAAATCTATAGTGTACGTTATTGAAGAAATTTAGTGGGTGCTGGTCTCCAGGTGGAATCAATGCTAAACAGCTTGGATAACTCATAAAAATTCAATATACGTACCAGAATAGCGCAAAAATTGATTGCATAATAGATCGATCTCGAAGGTAGTGACTGGATTGTGCAAAGTCCATACTAGTACAGAGAGATCTATTTGATGGTACAGCGTACCATGGTATACCCCATGGTCATTCTCTTCTTATTATGAGTAGCTGATTTTCGAATAGTGGCAAGCTGAAATGAGGATGCGCTCTATGGACACAATGGGGAGGTATTATCTAGATTGCATTGCTCAAATTAATATAATTAAGTTGTGTTATTGGATAGACAAGGAATAAACACCTAGCCATTGTTTAATATCTGATGGTAATTGTAGATGTCGCCTTGAAATCATGAATGTGTGGTTTTGAATGCATTCGTTTTTATTGAATTTGCAACCATTTTAACTTTAATTCTAACTCAAGAATGTAACTTTGAAGAAAATTGCAGTAGTTAGCTGTATTACTATGGCAAAAGTTAAATAATCAAATTAGCTTGGTCGGATTGGGAATTTGTAATTTCGGAATCTTAAATTTTTTTCAGCATCAATCTTTCAGACGTTGAATATTTTGAGACCTAGATTTCATATGATTCAGGTCATGAATCATGCGAATCACAGTCTACAGTAGTACAGATCAGCATCTGATTAACTATTTTATAAAGTTTAAACGTTCAATTCAGATCCAGTTAAATTTCAGATATTATACAGCTTGAAAAAACTGCGCAATACAATTAAGTATATTCAAATTTCACAGCTTTATAAATATAAGATCACATTATATATAAATGCTTCAAGTTTACCAAACAGAATAATTAGTGATCAAGTTCAAAATAATATAATATATGGCAGTCAATTAATATTTACAATCACTAACGTTTTAACAATTTAATTTATAGTACATTTGGTCATGTCATACTACTAGATGATCAGTTCTATATATATTCCCTTCAGAAACGTATATACTTTAGCAATCGGCTTGCCTTTCTAGCCATGGCTAGTTAATTATACATAAATATTAACGTCGTCGACGTTCGCGTCGTTAATTATAATTATGTTTAACGTCTAATACTGGCTATAAGTAGAATCAATTCATGAAATTAGCTGTATAATATTAAATTTAAATATCAGCTAAAGCAGTGCAATATGTATATTGCATGATGTTATATAATAAGTTAATATTATTAATGTAAATATAATAATTTCATAAATATTGCAAATTAGTTGGAATATAGAAATAATGGTCGATCAACTACTCCAGTAATACGCGTTGCATGTATAATGTGTTTAAAGAGCCACTCAAGTTCAATATACTAGCTTAAAGAAGGGAATCTCCCAAAAGAATGCACTTATATTCCCAAATCAGAGCTAATTTTCATACCATTTCAACCAACACTCATCAAACAAGGGCCTTGTAGTATATGCATCAACCATAACCATTTTTTCTTCATCTGACCCCTTCAGAGTTTTATAATTGTGACTTCCCATTTTGATAGTTCCTGCATCATCGACAGGAGTAATCTCACACCATTCATCACAAATCTCAGAATTAAATCTCCAATACATATTAGCAATTGCTAATTTTATCTCTAGTAAAGCTAAATTCATTCCAAGACACATTCTCACACCTTGTCCGAACGCCATCATATGTTTCTTTTGTTTGAATAATCTGGCTTTAAAATCAGTTTCTGATTCTTCGGGATATTTCATCCATCTTTCAGGTATGAATGAATCGGGATCTGGGAATATTTTATCATTTCTTTGAACACACCAAGGCTGAACAGACACAATCGTCCGTTCCGGGACTATTACTTTAGTACCATTAACTGTTACTGAATATGGTTTATCTGTTATTCTTGGCTCAGGGCCTGGAATTGATGCATGAACTCTCAAATTTTCTTGAAGTATTGAATCTAAGTACTCCAACTTATCAACTTTTTCTATATCTAATTTTGTAAGCATTGATTTCTGGTCTAATTTCTCCGGAGTGCCAAATTCATTGATAAGCTCTGTACGTAATTTCTCTTGAAGATGCAAATTTTTAGGTCTTGACAATTCATAGGTGAGGTAAGTTAGTTGAACAGCTGTTGTTTCATGTCCAGCGAAAATATCATCTGATAAGAGACTGTACGCGGGGTTCCCTTCCATGCCATTCCTTGCTAATATTTGCAAAGTAGATTCAAATTTTGTATTTTCAGACATGGAAGCTTTATCGTATAAGCTCAATTGCCATGATTCGATATCTTCACAAGCAGTCTTAATATCATTCGAGGCGGCATAATTCCAGAATCTGGGTAATAAAGTGGTATACAACCACATTGATGTTTGTATTCTGTGGCTTTCGATTATCTTTCTTTCTGGTTTATTCAATATCAAATTTGTCCCATTTCCAAAACCCAATTCAAAAGTCGAAACAACGTCCATTGCCAAAGCAGAAAAAAGAAAATACATCTCCATACCCAAGTTTTTCCCCTCTGTAGTTAGCCAATCATTATGATTCTTACCTTTACCAAACTGATTATAGATTGAAGTTGCATTTATAGCATCTGGAGTGGTACCGGCAACAGAAGTCTGGTAGATATCGCGTACCAATAAGTGAACAGTATCGTGAAGAACATTCACTTTTGAATCGCTGGACAAGATTGAAGATTTAGTATAAACACCATTCAATTTCTTTCTCATTGTGATGTGATTATGATTATCTAAGATTGAGAAAATATTCTCATGACCATGATTACCAAAATTAGCATAAAATGAAGATTTTGGGAAGTTCTTCACATATATATCTTTGATATAGTTTGGGTTATTGAATGATAACTCCTGTGGGCCCACTACTATGACATCTGAATCGTATTGGCGGTGTAATTCATAAACCAAGTTATTCCATTGACCAGTTCTCTGATAATGTAAGCTGAATAGTCTCGAGCAACGTAAGTAAAATGGACCAGGAATATTTCTTAATGGAGATAATAATAGTGGATAAAGAACATAGACGAAAATTAACGATACTAAGGAAGCTAAAATGATTGTGCGTGGACTGGAAAAGATGGTGAGGAAGCTAGTATGTATTATTTCTAATATCATGATGCAGGTCTATTTTTATGACGTTAAAGTCGTCGAAGAGAATTTGAAAGCGTAGAGAACCAATATGTCTAGACTCTAGCAGCAATGATCACTGTCGATATTGATAATCGGAGTAGTATAATATTGGTAGAATTTCTGAAGAGGAAATAAGCTGATATTTATTGAATTTCCTTCAAATTCTGCTGGAATCTCGAGAAGAAATTCAGATGTTCAGAAAGAAGAGCGGAAAGTAAACTATGGTGTTATCGGGCATTACTGATAAGCCGATCAGCCTACAAAACACCTCGCAAATGCGATTTATAAGGGGATATAATTATTACTTAATAGATTGCAGATGTATTAAAAGGGATATAAATTATAGTATAGAAGTATGTAACTGGTTATATAGTAAGCTATCAATGGAGATTCCTACTATTTTGTTTTACTTTTGATTCTAGTTTTGAAGAGATGAGCATGCTCATTGGTAACGGAATCGGCTGCCAAATCCAGTAGCAACGGTAGGAGCAGAGCGGAATTTGTTGCTTTATTTGGTTACGATAACAAACAATTTAATTTTATCATAAATATTGAAGAGATATTGAATTATATATAAGCAGATCATTCAACCTTCTTGGTCTTAGCAGCAGTGTTACCATTGGCTTCGCCAACACTATTCAATACAACTTCAGGTAAAAATCCCAATCTCCAAACAAAATCATAATTTTTCTCTTTACCAAGAAGGAACACTCTCAAATACTCAAGGTAAACCATGCAGAAATACACACCGGTTCCAGTTAATATGTGCCACCAGCCATGACCTTCCAATATGAATCCATAGGGCATGCCCCAAGATCTTCTTGTAGATCTTAAACTGTCACAAAGATGGATATCAAGATTCCATAATATGTAACCACAAAGGAAAGTTAAAACTCCCAATCCCATAGTTTTGAATAACTGTTTCTTAGCAGTGGCATCCTTCACATAAGTGTTTGTTAAATGAGCGGATTGACCAATTAGCAAGACATTTAAGATGGCATATCCAACCTGATGAATAGTAGGATCTTTGAAATAAAGGTATACAGAAGTTAATGTATTAGCAGCAATGAAAACACCAATCCCAATCAACCAGGATTGCTTTGTAGTCTTAAACTCTGCAAAGACAGACCAAAACGGAACACATGTAGCATAAATCATAGGTAATTCATCTAATAATTGATATTTGTATAATAAAGTCATATGAAATAACCAAGAACCAAACCCAACCAAACCAAAACCAAAACCAATTAACAAAAATCTAAATTCATGTTTATTTTTATAAGCTGAGTAGGAAGCATATAAAGCTAGCAATATAAACCAAGAGTTAGTTAGAGTATTCAAAGCTTCTGCAACATATGGCGAGACAACGTAATTTTCCTCACACCAATCAATGGTTGAAGTGCCGAGCCCCCAGTATCCGACAAGTGCCTCTGGTGGATATTCTTTTGCGAAAGGTAACATTTTTTTAAGTGAATATGATATCTATGATATTTCTAAGGGATAATTTTTATGAAATTTGAAATTGAAGAATTGAAATAAAAAGGATAATTTAAGCTTTATATATATTTATATGAATATTTTAATTTCTCAAACAGCACCAAACAGAGGAGAGAAATAAATTGTAGAATGGATAATCTCTATGATTCGTGTTGATAGAACCGTTATACGATGAGTGTAGTCTAGATTGATGTCAAGTGTGAGTCGATTGTAGTTCTTCTGACAATTGTGACTTATCCACGATGAATCTCCATTAAAAGTTGGTAATAAGAAATTATAGAATAAGAAATTTATAAATTATTCAGAGACTCGTTGATTGCGCATTTTTTCAGATTGAACCGGATATCCATAAACTGGATGAAGTTCAGGCTTATAAAGAACCGAAGGATTGAACACTAGAAAGAGACAAGTGGCAAGAGGACTGTTGAAGCTAGCATCTAAGATCGGGCTTCAAGATATGGAATCTGCTGCGAGACCAGTGTGAAGCGTTAGATTTTGTTCGTTGGACAGCTAAATAAGCAACCAAATTAGCTGATCTATATATATCGCTCAAAGTGTCAATAGGTGCTCGGTAATTGTAAAAACCACACCCGAGATGGTCACCAGTTCAACTATCAACTATGGAGTTTGCTGAACAGCGAACAGTTAACAGTGAATACTTCTAAAAAGGGCTGTACTGTAATGTATTGGTGGGTAGTAATCTATGGTAAGTTGCAATTGCCAATTGATAACAAGTTCCAAAACGTGGGAACCATGGACCACGATGATGTGTTACGTGCACCGTGTCACGTAATCGCCACTCTACCCAAGGCGTTGTCAAGGCTCAGTGCTCACGGCTGTTCGGTCAGAGGGATTCAAGGAGGTTTCTTCAGCCGGGTCGTGTGCCCAGTTCAAAATCGATTAAATATTAATCTAAATTGACTGAAAACCCATAAAAAAGATTAGGAAAAGGTATAAAATGTAAGTAGAATTCCACATATTATCCCAGTGTTTCGAAATAACTAGCCGCCCACAAAAAACATGCTTAGAATACCGGCCACAACCAAAACCAATCAATACACAGTCATCTTTCTCCATGGGTTGGGAGATTCCGGTAATGGATGGTCTTTTTTATCTACGGAAGCCAAAAACTATAAAGATAAAGATTTGTCAAATATAAATTTTATATTCCCTACAGCTCCCAAGAAAGCAATAACAATAAATTTCGGTATTCAGTTAAATGCCTGGTATGACATCAAATCCTTAGATGATGTCTACTTGAATGAAGATAAGGAAACTATATTTGAGTCAGCTGAAACCATTAGACATATACTTATAAACGAAAACGTTAAAAATAAAATACCTTTTGAAAATATTATCCTTGGTGGCTTCAGTCAAGGCTGCGCTCTTTCATTGTTGATACTAAGTCTAATTGATTTCAAAATTGGGGGTATAATTGGATTAAGTGGATATTTCCCCGTTATAGATGAATTCAAGTCAGATATATGGACGCAGAACCCAATCAATAAAAATGTCCCGATATTTATTGGCCATGGAACCAATGATAACGCAATAAAATTCAATTATTCTTTACAGACTCTTGAATTTTTAACAAATGATTTACAATTTGAAAACGTCACATATAAAGAATATAAAGGGTTGGCACATTCTGTCTCAACAGAAGAAACTAGCGATATCTTGTCTTGGATAGGTGACATCACATGCCAATAAGATGAAGTATTCTATTTATCTGTTCTGATTTTGTAGTTTAGCTTAAACTTAGGTCTTTGATCTATTTCGCCCTCCTAAACATCTATCAATATGCTGCGCAAACCTACCACCCGCTATCCTTCTTTGACAATTACTGCATGAAAAATACCTAGCGCTGTCATTCTGTTTCTCGTTCCCATATATATCTTTTCCCCTAACTTCATTATACTCAACTCTTGTATTGAAACTCACCCCTTTTTTGACACCACCGTTCGCATCGCTTCTGTCGTTTTCATCAAAATTATGGTTAGCTGAAGAAGCTAGATTCTGTATATTGTGCAATGCGTTCGGCTTCAATGATTTGGAATATGACTTCCGTGTAACATGCTCTTGAAAAATTGTATCTACTGTGATATCTTTTATTATATTTTCAATCATATCCCTCAAGATTGATGTGGACTGTATAGTTAATGAATCTACCCGCATTTATGGTACTTAAAGGCTGTTTTTTTTAACTTCAAATATACTCACAATGGCCGATATAGTCACTGGTTGATCTGTCATGATTGTCCTCTCTTTATTGTTTAATTTGGATATTTTTTTATGTTTTTGATAAAAGCGATTAGAAAATTCTGATATTTATAAAACTGAAGTGCAGTTTCCGAAATCGGATTAATTATAGAAAAATATTTTAGTCCCAAATATTCTTTTTACGAACTCACACCAGCGTCAAAAAAAAATGAGCAACGAAGAGAATATTACTGAGGATTTAGTGGATATTGATGACGAGATCCAGGATTGGAGAGGTTTGCTTGGTATCACATCCTCAGTTATTCCTAAGAGAGGTGAAAAAGATTACGAACCAGACGGAACTTTGATCCAAAGAGATATATTGACGGAATCTAGAAATGCCATGTACACTGCATTGGAAGGTGTCAGAGGCCACAGTGTCAAACAAGCACTCACTGCAATATACTACCCTGAATCGAAAAAGGCATTGATAGCTTCTCCCAAAGGGCCGTTTTTCAAGACTATGGGTTTTGCAGATTCAAAATCTCAAATATGGTTAAACCAGGAAGAGCTATTATACTTGTGTGAAAGAGGATCATTGGTAGTTGAGTTGCCGAGTGGGTTGGCCTTGAGTTTGGAGAGTTTATATTCATATCTTATCACAGATGAAGACGACTTGGATAAGTATCAGGTTTATGCTTATTTGAAAAGACATGGGTATTTAGTCATGAGAAATCAAGAAGGTGCTGTTTATGCTGGTGATCCGCCAACAGCTATACTCAAAGATGATATATCTTTGCCACATTGGTTGACTTGGGCGTATTTCCCGTTACGTATTATCAGGAGTTTCAAGCTCATATGGCTCCATAGAGGGAAGCAGTTTGGGTTACATTCAGGCATATTAAATAGGTTGAAAGATAGAATAGTTTCAACTTTTAGGTGGATTGGAGTTGTTTCATTCCCACCTTTTCATAATTTGCATTTCAAGAGAAAAAAATACTTCAATTATCTTTCAATTTTCAAATCATTAAGAATTATTCCTTCATATAACAAAGATGATTGCACAAAGAATGAGAAAATCGAATCTCCTTACAAAATATTCTATAATATCTGGAAACCTGTCCCTAATTTCAGAAAAACTACACCATCTATACCGGATTGGCAAGTAGTTATAATAAATACGAATAAAGTGGCATTCCCAAGTTTACTAGAGATTCAAAATTTATTCAACCATTCTTCAACTAAGATAGATACACCGAAGCAAAAAACAAATCCTAGATATAAACCAAAGAATGATTCTAAGTTCAAACAGAATGATCATATCAAGAAAAGAAACGAGGAATTCAAGAAAAGAGATCAGAGGTTGAAGAATGGATACAGGAACATTTTAATTGCTATTGTGAATCAAGGTGTTATGAATTTTGTTAAACTAGGAGAAGCTGATTTCAGTTGCGAAGAAATATGGACAGATCCAATCAAATTATAGAAGATCAATACAGTTAAAATAATCCGTTTTTGTAGCATTTCTAAAAATCGTTATCCATCCATATATCAATTTTATGCAACAAGAATTTTTGAGTATATATCATGTATATATTTGGGAATGCATCCAGCTTAGCTAAACTAATAGTTCTCAACCTTGGAAATATCTTTCCTCTCACCAAGTTTTGATCAATCAAACTAATGAAAAGGTTTTCAATAAAATCGTCATTGATTGAACTCTCATTAAGGAAAAAATTATACTGTTTGGTATTCTTGAAAAAACTCATATAGTTTGGAGTATTCACGCTGAAATTCAACCCACATAGCAAATAATCATAAGATAACTTTGTCGGAAAACCCATTTGTTTATGAATCTTGAAGAATAAGTTCCTTAATAACAAAATCCTAGACCTCTCCACCAATAATACAAGTAACTTTCTTTGTTTGAAAAAGGACTCGTTATCATATACATATTTCATATAGTTCATCATATCTCCCTTTTTTAAATGATAAATCAATGGTTTATATACATTCAATGAAGGGAAATTATTCAATAAGTTGAAATTCGGTAGCTTTCCAATCAACACACCAACAGGTATCAAATAATGTAAAATAATCTCAATATTTCTGTGACAACTTATCAAACAGTTTTGATAACTCCAATTAAAATGATGGAAAGCATTTATCAATTGATTTTTGATGAGATAAAACTTTCCTAACATGAATCTGTACTCTATTTGTTGCGATTTAGGATAGTCTGAGAATTTCAATCCAGCGTTGTTCATATTCGAGAAAACATTTGAGCATAGTAAAGGATTCCCAATTCTAAAGTATATCTTGCATAAGCTTATCCCAATGAAAAGAATAATTGATCTCTTATTGTTTATTTCTCTTTCGGCTCTGATATTATTGAATAACTTTAACAAAATAGTTGATATGAAAGTCAGCCTCATCTTCTTTTGACTGTCTATGGCATTATCAATAACCTTGGCTATAGGAATTATGAAACTTGTTGTTCTGAATACCGTTGCTATCAAGACAAACCCCTTCATATTTGTGAATGCGACAGCTAAATCTGAATAGAACTGAGATATCAAGTCAAAGCTCTCCAAGCTTGACCATGGGTTTATATCTCTGCAGTATTTCAAGAAAGATGCGATCAATTCTTCAAAACCAGGCCAATCCCCATCAAAATAGTTCTGTTTAGTCACAAGGTCCGATATGTCCCCATTCGAAGTACCCTGGAGCACTGGCTGTAACTTGACAATAAACTGATTATTTGTAGCATCTAGCAGGAGTAATTCACTCAACTTATCTTGGGATTCAAACTTTGGTAGCCTGATAACTGTTGATATTTGCTTGAGAAAAAGCTCTTCTGGCTGCATTGTTCCTTCTTCTGTATATGGATTCTTTCACCTCCTTGTATAAGCATCTGCTCTTTGGCTATCTGAATTGGCGAAAAAAAACAACGATTGATAAAGAAATTCTGTTTATATGTTTATGATTTTTCATTGTTACCCGATGTGAAGTAGAACAAAATATTCACAATAAAAAGTCGATCAAAAGTCAAAACTTCACCAACGACAAGGGCCATCTTTAAGAAGCTTCTAAAAAGAGAAACTAGAGGATCCAGAAGAATGAGTACAGTTCCACAGAGACCCCATCCAAAGAGAAGGCCGAGAAAGAACAAAAAGTCCAAGAAACCTTTGAAAATAGTCATCAGATTACTACCACCGGCTTTGAAAGAAAATGTGTTCTGGGACGAAATTGACAAGCTTGCAACTGAGGGCTCAATTGAAGAGAGATATTTTGAAGAGGGACACTATTCCAGAAAGTAAGTATACATCAACCACGAACCACCAGTAGACATTGACAAAGGCAAACGGTACTAATTATAAGACCATTTAAATTACCAACTTATTCTAGGGCTTATATCTTATTTAAGAATATAGCAGTCTCAAATAAGTTTATTCAAGATATGGCTGAAGTTCACTTCACTGATGAGACTGGGGATGAATTAAGACCAGAGATCAGTGCTTCAATATACAGCAAGATGGCCAATTCGAACAGAAAGGATTCATATGACCCTTCGAATGACACATTGAAGGATGATCCAAGTTTCCAGTTGTTTTTGAAGGTCTTGGAAGGAGAAGCTACAGAACCGGAATCATACGTTGCCAAAGCAGAGCCTGTCAAACGTAAAAAGGAAAGAAACAAGGATGGTCCGAAAAAGGAAGAGAGGAAAGAAGACAGAATGACTACTTCTACTGATGAGAGACCGAAGCTTAAACCCCGAAGTTTAAAAGCTAAAAAGAAAACAGAAGAAAAGGAGATGCAAGAGAAGACTGTGAAATCAACGATTAAGGCTACTCCGAAACCAGCGGTCAAACCTGTTACTAGACCTAAATCGAAACAGGCCAAGGAAAGAGAAAATGCGAAGACAGAAGTTCCAAGACCTATACCAACCGATACAATTCAGCAAAGGCCAAAAATAAAACCCAGATCTAGAAGAAAACCTGACAGTAAAGACTCAAATGATGCTCGGGCAGTAAATTTACCCCTTAATCCAGAAGTACCAAGACCTACTCCTAGAATTCTAAGGAAGCCAGAGGCTAGTCAGGCACCAAATTCCATACTAGCCAGACCAAAGATCTTACCGAGACCACCACAATCAGATTGAGCAGCTCTTGAGAGACATATTTAAGAAATACGGAATCTGCTAAAATAGTTTATTGGGGCCAACTTCTCGAAATTCAACACAGTCCAAATTGTTTACAACTGATGACTTTCGGCAATAAGCTAAACAATGATACAATACAGGGAGTAGAGAAAAGGTTCTCGAGACTGTGTTTACGTTCATACTCATCCAAAATAAAAGGATATTCAAATGTGTTTATTTTTCTTGTAATTTCACTATGCTGCTCTAGTTTGGGTTTTGTGGTCGGTTGATGAATATTGTCCAATACAAAATACAAAATTAGATATATACACTTATTCTTTTTTGGAATATATTCGGAAGCTATACTTTGATTGATAATGGTTGGTGTCAAGTTCATATTTGCCGTTATTCACTGGGTATGTAAAATCATGAACATATTCAGAGAGATATAAACTAATTGAGCAAGCTCTCTCATTTCCCAAATGCCTTTATAACAGAGAATGATAAACCTTGTGTCCTCGGTGATCCGTTTATGTTGTTCAAGATCTTGGAAACTCTTTTGGATGAAGATTTGACAAGTGCAAAATCAGATCCAGAAATATTCAACAAATCAAAAAAGGGTACTGAATTTCAGAATTTATCAGAAGAAGACCAGCAAGTCATAAGATTACAATTTGACTCCGTCTTTTACGTTTTAGAGAAAAACTCAACCAACAAGAAGATTGACATATCAAACGAATATTTAGACCAGATAAATATCGATGGATTATACAATGGCGATTTGAATCAGATCAATCACATCTGCAAATTATTTGTTCAGGTTGGTACTCTGAGCAAGATGGCTGCATTCGGGCTCACTTTGATAAGCTTTTTAAGCGATGAGGATAGAAAGGAAATCAAAGCCTTCATGGGTGCCCCCGAGAACAATATTGATGCTGATTTTGATGAAATTGCAGATGCTTCACAGGAGAAATATGTTTCTAAATTAAGGAAACTGAACTCACAACTCAGATCTCAATTGGTAAGTAGTAATCTTGAATCTTATATTTCGAGAAAGTATGAAGCTAATCGCCATATTTAGGAGGAGCTCAAGGCTGAAAACATATCGTTAACTAAAAAGCTTGATAAGACCGAAGAAAAATATTCTATAAGCTATTCAGATCTAATCAATGAAAATGATAGCAAAACGGACAAATTGAAATACAAGATCAATAATTATAGTGAGGAGAACAAAAGTTTGAGACGGAAGCTTAAGGAATATGAAACAAATTATAGTATTGAAGATTATATGAATTTGAAGGAAGAGCTAAAGTTGACTAAACAGAGGCAGATGAAGCTCCAGAATGAAAATGAGTTATTAAGAAAGATAAATGACATGAAGATGAATGAAAAAGGTGATTTCACTGATTATGAAAGTAAAGATAAAGAATATGAAGCTGCTATACTTTGGGAGAGCAATTTGATGGATCACTTGGTATATAATTTGGCTCTTAAAAAGATTCTTACCTGAGCTGAAATGCACAATTTTTGAATATTGAATTAGTTAGATAATCTATCTACATACATCTTCGTATTCAAGTAAAGTAATTTCTTTTATTCCATGTTTCTTATTTAATGTTCAGCTGGCTCTTCGTTATTTTCATCTACATCTGATCCCTCTTCTTCTTTTTCTGCATCACCCTCTTCGTCATCCTCTTCATGCGCTATTTCTTCTGTTTTTGCCTCAGCTAATTTTCTAGGAGGTAAAACTTCCAAAAATGCTTTTCCCCAGTCTTTGAGCTCAAACCATTTCACCATGATCTCATAGACATGGCTTGTGGCTAACACCCTTCTTCCACTAAGTTTTATAGATTCATCAATAGGCAACCTAGCGACTTTTATACCCAACTCCTTAGCTTTATTGAAACACAATTTCTTGTATCTATTCTTATCTACTATACCACCCACGATATAAGTCATTCCTGGTTCCAATGTAGTTATGCATTCATCAGTGTCTGCTGTCAAATATATGTAGTTCTCCATGGCTTTTGGGTCATCCAAGGGTAACACATCTTTCAAATCTTCCTCGATGAAATCAACTTTTTTCCATTTTTGATGCTGTGGTATTGCGGTATCAAATCTTTCTTTTATCAATTTATTGAATGATGAAATTTTCAAAGCCACTTCATTCAATGCGAATCTCTTAGCAGAGTATGCCCTTGTTATCTGGTTCGATAATGAAACAATTTCCTTGTTGTTCATCAAGTCATCAAATTCACAATCCAAAATAACCGAGACACCAGTTTGGTTCTGATCTTCAACAGGTTTTGGTCTTTTGGCCTGGTGATAATTTGTATCATTATATATTGTGGATGGATCCTCGCCCTTCGCGATCAATTCCTGTATGATGGCTTTGCGTTTTTCCTTCTTTTCCTTTTGTTTCTGTTTCTTTCCCTCGCGGTACTGCTCTTTATTGTCTTCCCATGCTTTCTTTCTCTGTAATTTCTTGTACTGATTTCTGGACATTCCTTCTGGCAATTCCACTCTTGGCTTCTTCAACGGGTGTTCAATCCCATTGCTGTTTTCAGCGTTGTCAGTGATCTTCCTCTTGTTGCCCTGAACATCTTCAACGTCACTCATCGTTTCTCAGATACTCAACGTCTCTCAAGTTTCAAGCGTCCTTAAAAAGCTGAAACCTCCAAATATTTTTCATCGTATTTTTCGATGAGCGGTCGTGCTAATGACGCACATAATTTTTCACTTTAACAAAATATATATAATCGTTATAATGATTATCAAAAATACAGAGAATATTTGTATTTCACAAAGGAATAAACAATGATCTCTGCTCCTCCCCCTCCGATCATACTCGATGCTAAAGCTATCAGTGGGATTACCGGGTACGTCTTTTCTCGAGTCTCGTTCCTCAATATATGAGTATTAACCTTATTCCAGTTCAATATCGCTTGCTTGTTGGATAATTGTGTTTGCTCCACAAATTTATGAAAATGTAAGTGCCTTAAAGTTCATCTCAATTTTGTTGTATACCAGGATCAACACACCGCTTGGCTATTTTACTAACATTTCCTAGTTCCGTCGTAAAAGTTCTGAAGGATTGTCCTTATTATTCATCGTTCTATGGTTGGCGGGTGATGTATTCAATGTCTTAGGAGCCATACTACAAGGCGTCTTACCTACAATGATCATATTAGCAATTTACTATACCTTGGCGGATATTGTCTTGTTGTGGCAGTGTTTAGTGTACGGTGACAACTCAAATAAGATTGATCCAATTCATCTCTCACCAGCAAATCCATTACTTGAAGAATACATCGACACAAACTCAACGTCAAGAGAAAGCTACTCTGATGAAGAAAGCTTAGAAAGCTCAACTGGTTCTAGTATATCGCCTTTGAAATCATGTGCTTACAATTCATTCATGGTTGGTATCGTGTTATTCTCTGGTTTAGCTGGTTGGTATATCTCATACATTAGACACTCCCACGATCCTATTGACCAACCCGATAAACATGAGTTGGTATTTGACCCATTAGCGCAGTTTTTTGGATGGTTATGTGCTGCTTTCTACTTAGGTTCCAGAATTCCTCAAATTTTATTAAACTTTGAGAGAAAATCTTGTGATGGTATATCTTTCATGTTTTTCTTATTTGCATGTCTTGGTAATTTAACATATGTTATTAGTATCTTGGCCGTTAATTTGAGTCTGAAATATTTAATTGTTAACAGTTCCTGGTTAACTGGATCTTTAGGTACATTGGCATTGGATTTTACAATCTTTGTACAATTTTTCATGTATAATGAAAATTCGCAACGTAAACAAGGCTATGAAACTATTCAAGATTAATGATGATTTTCATTATGTATTATTATAATTCATGAACTATAAGTAACTCAATGTAATCAGCTACAGATTATCAAAACTTCGTAATGCCATATTTGTATTGATTAGCATAAAGAGCACACAATAATTAAGCAAACAACAAGGCTTCATGTGCTTTGTTGTATCTACCGCCAAAAATAACACATTTTTCCAAAGCAGCGTCAATTTCCTTGACATCTTCAGCAGTCAATTCAACAGTCTTGATATTTTCCAAGACTCTTTCTTTGGTAGTTGATCCCGGAATTGGAATGATCTCAGGGAAACCTTCTTTACCACTGAAATGAAGAATCCAACTCATACATAATTGGGCAGGAGTGATATTTTTTTTAGCTGCAATTTTCTTAATTTCGTCAACTAATTCCAAGTTTTTCTCAAAATTTTCTTCACTAAATCTTTCACCGTGTAATCTCAAATCACCTTCTGGGATATCTGATCTCTTTTTAATTTGACCAGTTAAGAAACCACGACCTAATGGCGAATATGCGACAATTGGAATGTTTAATTCAGCGCAAGCTTTCAAGACACCATTATCAAAAATTTCAGTAGACCATAAGGAAAATTCAACTTCAACAGCAGAGATTGGGAAAACCTTGGCGGCTTTTCTAATTGAGGCTTCACCAACTTCACTTAAACTGATCCCTTTAATTTTACCTGCTTTGACGTATTCAGCAATGTATGAGATAGTTTCTTCAATTGGGACCTTTGGATCAACTCTGGCACATTCGAATAAATCTAATTTGCCCGGGATATAGGATAAAATGTTGTCGATAGATCTGGCAATACCTTCTTTAGATCCATCTGGAGAGAAGACACTCAAGTCTAAACCACCTTTGATTGATAAAGTGAATTTATCTTTGTATTCTGGGTATTTAGCTAAGAATCTTTTGATCAATTTCAAGTTCAAGTAAGGATCCGGTTGACCATAGAATTCCCCACCATTTAAGAAGGTTGAACCATTGTCGATAGCAGTTTTCATGGCTTCAAAAGCTTGTTCATCAGGAGTTTGGGTTGGTCTCCAAGTGAAACCCATTAAACCAAAACCGATTTTACCTGGGATTGGAATTTGCTTGTATTCTGAAGTGGACATTGTTTGTTGTGACTTGAGACGTATGTTTGGAGTGGATTCTGGAGCAAAAGAAGTATTGAAAGACAGAGATTTGTGTTCCTTTTATATATTTTCAAGAGAAGCGGTATCAATTATCACTGAAAACATATTCGAGGTTCCATATTTTCAGTTTAACTTTTAAGGGAGTTTACGACCAACATCTTCAAAGTGACTAGAATAAATCCGAACTAAATCCATTTTGAAATGTGCAGCAGGATTGTGTAGTTTTCACTTGAAGCAGTCACTCTACAGTGATCAAAAAGACAAACCATTGAGGGGACTCAAACAAGATTAACAGTTGAGGAGCGTAATTTCTGGAAATAACGGAGAAAACAGAATAAACTGTGAGACTCGAGAGCTGCAGCCTGCAGAGCCTGAGCCTTGACTCCTGACTCCTGAGCCTTGAGGTCCCGGATTATTCTCAAGAACTTTTGTGGATTTTCAGCCGGCTGAACAATCAGCAATGAGCACCGAGGTAACGAGATTGAGAAGTTGAATTAAATATTTTTTAAATTATGTCGCTTCTCAGAATCGAACTGACGTCTAAATTGAAAAATAGCATACGGACTTTTCAAAGCGCGACTCGCGACGCGTATTATGGTTTTACGATTTCATCAAGATTCAAAAGTCATAAAACAAATATCAATCTTTTCCCATTGAAAAACATCGTTTACTGAAGAGAAGAGAATCTGGATATACAATGTCAAGTGTTAGACCAGAGCTCAAGTTTTCAGATGTCTCTGAAGAACGAAACTTCTATCAATTATTCTCGAAATTACCTGAAAAAGATGATACCACATTGAGAATAGTGGATAAAGGTGATTATTATACATTGTTGAATGACGACGCCATTTATGTTGCTGACTCCATATATAAGACGTCTGCCGTGTTGAAGGAAACAAGAGGCCACAAATATATCACCATATCTCCCCAAGTATTGACTACATTATTGAGAGATGCTTTATTATCTCAAAATAAGAAAATAGAAATATATGATAAATCATGGAGATTATTGAAGAATGCCTCCCCAGGGAACTTGGAGAAAGTCGAAGAGCTATTGGCTATGAACCTTGATGTCTCGCCTGTTGTTGTTGCTATCAAATCAGTTAATAAGTCAGATGGTAAATCAATTGGTTTATGCTTCATCGACACCTCAACAAAGGAGATTGGAGTCTCTGAATTCACTGATAATGATCTATATTCAAATCTTGAAGCTATGCTTATTCAATTGGGGGTTAAAGAATGTGTGATTCCATATAAAGTTGATAAATCAACTGATCCAGATTTGATGAAATTAGAGCAAACTATCGATAAATGTGATATTGTCGTGTCAAATATTAAGCAATCAGAATTCAATACTAAAGATATAGAGCAGGATTTGACAAGATTATTAGGTGATGAATTATCCGTTGCCTCATTGAATTTTGCAGAATCAAACTTATCTTTATCCTCAGCAAACGCTTTATTATCATACCTTGGTTTAATGTCTGATCCTGCAAATTTTGGTACATATCAATTGAGAACTCATACTTTGGAAAGATATATGAAATTGGATTCATCTGCCGTGAGAGCTTTGAACTTATTTCCAAATGCTAGGGATGGGAATTCCAAAAACTCAAGTATTTATGGATTATTGAACAGATGTAAGACTTCTGCTGGTTCAAGATTATTATCTCAGTGGATCAAGCAACCGTTAACTGATATTAAAGAAATAAATGAGAGACACCTGTTGGTTGAATTATTGATTAATGATCAACAGCTTAGATTATCATTACAAGATGGGACTTTGGGTGGTGTACCAGATATCAAGAAATTAATTAGAAAATTGAATAAGAGAAATGCAACTTTGGAAGACGTTATAAGGATATATCAGTTGATTCTTCAATTACCTGAATTACTAAATATCTTAGAATTCGCTATGGATGATACCGCTAACGCTGAATTAAAAGAGTTGACAAGTAACCAATGGTATGATCCAATCAAGGAGTATGCAGGTACATTATCCAGATTTCAATCCATGGTCGAAGAAACAATTGACTTGGAAGCCTTGGAAAACCACGAGTTTATAATTAAGCCAGATTTTGATGATTCTTTGAAAGATATAAGATCATCAATTGATGAAATAAAAAAATCAATCTCCAAGGTTCATAAGAAGACTGCTGATGATTTAGGAATGGACATGGATAAAAAGTTAAAATTGGAAAATCATCAGCAACATAATTGGTGTATGAGATTAACCAGAAATGATGCAAGTGTGCTTAGAGGGAAAAATGAATACCAAGAATTGCAAACAGTTAAAGCAGGTGTGTTTTTCACTACAAATGAATTGAGAGATTGTTCAGCTCAAGCGAATGAATTGCAAGAAGCATACAATGCTAAGCAATCAACATTAGTTACAGAGATTGTAAGTATCACAGCGGGATACATACCAATCTTAGAAAAATTATCATTGATATTATCATATATCGATGTTATCGTTTCATTTGCTCATGTATCGTCATTTGCCCCAATACCATATGTTAGACCCAAAATGCATGAGATTGGATCAACAAACAAAAAAGTGTTATTACAAGAAGCAAGACATCCATGTTTGGAATCTCAAGACGACATCAATTTCATATCTAATGATGTTTCATTAGTTAAAAACGAAAAGGAATTTTTAATTATTACTGGTCCTAATATGGGTGGGAAATCAACTTATATAAGACAAGTCGGTGTCATTTCATTGCTTGCTCAGATAGGATGCTTTGTACCATGTACCACAGCTGAATTATCTATATTTGATGCTATATTATCCAGAGTTGGGGCAGGTGATTCCCAATTAAAAGGGTTATCTACATTTATGGCCGAGATGCTCGAAACTTCATCAATCTTGAAAAGTGCTACTGAGAACTCATTGATTATAATCGATGAATTGGGTAGAGGTACCTCAACTTATGATGGATTTGGATTAGCTTGGGCTATTTCAGAGTATATAATAAGTAAGATTAACTGTTTTACATTATTTGCAACTCATTTCCATGAGTTGACCGCATTATCGGAGAATTTCTCGACTGTTGAGAATTTACATGTTGTTGCACATATAAATGACGAAGAAACTGATAATATTGATAAATCGGATGACATTACATTATTATACAAGGTCGAACCTGGTATCTCTGATAAGTCTTTTGGTATCCATGTCGCAGAAGTAGTGAAATTTCCAACAAAAATTATCAACATGGCAAAGAGAAAAGCTGCAGAATTGGAAGATGAAGAAGCTAAGAATGATCCATACATCAAGGATAAAAGGACAAGATGCGACCCTAAAGAAATTCAAGATGGTGTTGAGATATTAAAGAAATTATTAAAGACATGGAGAAGTAGTGTTGATTTGAGTAACATTAAGAGTGATGATGCTATCAATAAATTGAAAGAGTTAATGGTTAACGAGTTCAAACATGATTTTGATACTGATAAGTTTTTGAAGGAAATAATGAGTGTTTTATAGTGGTGTGGGGTTAATTTATAATTATGATTTTCAATGTTATCTTCAAACTCTCGTAGGATATTGAAAAATAGTTACTTAATGGTTATCGTCATTTACAATGTGATAAAAAAATCAAGGAAGTATTATTGAAGGGATCAAATAAAATTCAAAACTTCGCCTCTAGTCTTCAAGCTGAAGCACCAGAGATGAAAAACCATTTATCAATTGACTTATCGATTGGAGCAGCTGGGGCAGGAGAAGCTGCTGGAACTTCGTTAATGAAAGCTTCTGAGTAAGATGGAGATGAAGTTAAAGTAGTGTTAACTAATTGGATTCCATCTGGGTCAGTTTTACCTGAGATTAATTTTTCCCAAGCTTCACGAGTTTCAGTGATAACCTCATCAGCATATTCTTTGTTTTTACATTCACCAGAGAAAGCGAATTGATTTTCTGGTTTTCCATCAGGGATTTTGTAGATTCTGAACCATTCGTTAGTAGCTCTCAATAAACCTGGTAAATGTTTTTCAACATCTTCAATATCATGTAATTTTGAGGCTAATGGATCGTTAACATCAATAACAATAACTTTCCAGTCAGTTTCACCTTCATCTAATAAAGCCATGACACCTAAAACTTTAACTTGTTTAACTTGACCGATGTGACCAACAGCTTCACCGATTTCACAAACATCTAAAGGATCGTTATCACCTTTAGCTTTGGTTTCCGGATGAATTGTGTTTGGATCTTCCCAAGTTTGAGGGAAAGCACCGTAATTGTGAATATAACCATGATGAGGGAAAGAGTTTCTAACAAATCTCAATTTACCTTTTTTGGTATCTTGGATGATTGGATTCAATGGTAAATCTTTTGCGATTTCTAATTTGGCATTAGTCCATCTTGGAATTTCAACAACCATGTTTAAGATAGTTTTTTCTTCATTAGCAAATAATGGAATATCATGGAATGGAGAAACTGGTTTACCATCTTTTTCAATGAAGACCTTGAAGTCTAAGGTGTTTGCAGCACCAACTTGGCGAGTTGTGTAAGTCATATTTAGAGTTGAGTCAAGCTTCGACAGGAAAGAGAAGAATGTGTCAAATCTGTCATTTATATACACTTTCGCTATACCTTTTCGTCGACCGATCATTCCTGGTTTACCCGGAACCAAATCTTGCCCAACGCCACGTGACTCACATAGTTAAATTTGCCAAATTTGTCAAATGATGAAAA
>JAJMGN010000546.1:0-18516 GCA_030575015.1 Cephaloascus albidus
ATATATCTTTTTATGAAACCAAGATCAAAAGATTCATTGTTTCCAAGAAACTAGAATCTGAAAGTATTCTTACTCCAGCAGAGCTAGAAGAGAAGTTGAAGAGATTTTGGAAACTCATTAAAAAGATTGAGAAACAAAGCTTTGGATCTACAGATTCTTTACACATGCTTGTTTTGGGTGGTACGTATTATCAAATCAATCATGTTGATAGTAACAGTTATCAAGAGTTCTGCCTATGTCTCAAAGAAGATTCAATAGAAAGCATAGATCATTTCCTTAGTGAGTGTGAGGTGGTTAGTAAAGCAAATATTATTCTCCAAGTAAATGTGAATAGTTTTAGTGACTTGTTTCAAATAATCGATATCCATGAAATAATGAATATCAATAAGATAATAAGGTTCATTGGAACTTGCAAATTTGAGAGGAGACAAGTAGGTGACAAAAGCCTTCTCACTAATATAACCGAAGAGATTACATTGAGTCAGGCTTTGAGAAAAGCAAACGTCAGCTCATGCACCTAAACTGATAATTAATCGCTGATAACAAGATAGAAACCCCAGTTGAACTTGAATCGCTGTTGAAATAGATCCAAATCTGGCTTGATTAACGAGGTATCAAGAGAACGAATAAACTGGATCAGACATGTTAGCTTTTATTTCTACTCGCTGATTATATACATAGATAGCTTCTGGCCAATTCCCGATAATGTGATTAATCAGATAGAAAAAGCGGTTCACAAAAAGCTCAAATCCTCCAATCAAAACATTTCTTTGAAATCATTACATCAACTCAGAGAAAAAGGAGGATACGGTCTTCATGACTTGAAAAGACATCTCCAAGGAATGCGAGCTAAGTGGATCTATGAAATGATCACTACATCAAAGGAATATGACTACCTTACAGATATTCGATTAAGATTAAATGAGAATGTGTTCCGAAGATTGACTAATAGACAATCAAGAATTAGAAATGATACAGACTCCATTACCATTGAAGGATACACGGCAATCCTATTTACTCGATAAGACCATAGAGAATTGGGACTTGACACAAATGAAAAAAACAATGTTCCCTGAAGCTGGGAAAACTTATCCAAAATCTAATGAATTTCATAAATTCAAGAATAAT
The DNA here is from genome assembly GCA_030575015.1 of Cephaloascus albidus. Taxonomy (NCBI): domain Eukaryota; kingdom Fungi; phylum Ascomycota; class Pichiomycetes; order Serinales; family Cephaloascaceae; genus Cephaloascus; species Cephaloascus albidus. The sequence continues at coordinate 1,129 of JAJMGN010000546.1, forward strand.
TATAAAATAAGATGGAATAAATACTATGATTCTTGGAAAAAGATTGTCATGACAGCAGAAAGAACAGAACATTACAATTATAATGGACCCAGGTTATTTCTCAATAGGTCGGTAACAGGACAAGAAATGGAGTATCTAAATAATAGAGCAGGGGAAAAGTTAAAAGAAGAAGATTTCCATCACATTCATAAGAAATTTTATATGAGGGAAGTGGAAATTTTGAAGTCTAATCAAATGGAGAGAGAACTTAATCTAACAGTGTCAGATGAACAGTGGAAAAAGCATTGGAAAATTATGAAAAGATTAGAAACAAATAAACCAGGTTCAACAGAGGCGGTACATCTTCTACAGCTAGGTATAACATACAAAAAATTCAAGCAAAGCTCAAGAAGTCATAAACATAACTTAAACTCAGGAACGGCTAGATGCATCTTATGTTTACAGGGAAATCAGGAAGAAGCCTTCTCGCATTTGTTTGGTACATGTCCGGTCGCTCGGTATATTATACAACAAGCTGAAATAGATTTAGATCTAAAGGATCTAATAGCTAACACCAATGAAGATATCATTATGAAGTTTAATGATATAGTACAAATAATTATCAACATCAGATATCAAAGAAGATATAAAATGAGGACTCTCATAACTGAACAGATTACAGAATCTGAAGTAATGATACACATTACGAATCACCAAAGGTTCAAAAATTATTGAAGAATAGAGTTTGAAGCTTAAAGTAAAGAAGTTAAGGTATACAATTCGTTTATAGCATGCTATGATGTATATACTTTATTAATATATTTTAACAAAAAAAAAAAAAAAAAATTGATTCTTTTTTTTAACCAGATTTCCAAATTGCCAATTGGTATAAGCACTAAAGAAAAATTAGCAAGTATACACGGGAGTGGTCCTGATTGGGAGCGAAGTGTGCCAATCTGAAATGTGTCCGGCTACAGATACCCGTGGCGGGCAAATGCTGGCTCAAAGAGTCAAGAGTCAAGAGTCAAAAGTCCAAAGGTTAAAGAATCAAGATTCAGAATACCAATTTGTAATTTGTAAAGACAAACAGCATCTTGTCTAATTGTTGATTCTTGATTCTTATCTTTCTCAACACATTTGGTTGAATTGTGGAAATGTGAAATGGTTCTAACTTCTAACTTATAAGGTTCTCGAACTGACTCTGTTATAACTTATTTGGGTTTGCTTCTCTGGAAAGTGATTTGGGTAACTTTAGCCCCCAGGTTCCAGCACGGCCACGGCACACTTGAACCTTGATTTCCATCATTTTGTGTCACTTTCACTGTAGCGCTTAGGCTAATTGGAATTTGGCGCCACTGAAAGTGAAAATCTACGATACAGATAAGATCCAGATCGATGGTGTAGTTACTAGTTACAATAGTGAAGCAGACATCTGGAAGCATCTTTGCAGAGGAAGTCAAGAGTCGAAACACACTGTCCAGTGTCAACTGAGTATCGCGCTCCATCACGATTTCTTTTATCTCGAGATCTGAGATACACATTACGAACCATTGTACAGATATTGTAATTTATTAGTTTGTGAATAGTCGTAATTAATATACAATCTTGACAATATCCACAAGTTACAAGTTAGTAATTTTGGAGCTTGTCTATTGTCAAAAAGATTAACATTTGCAACAATCACATCCAATTGCACACGACAATACAAAGTACAATCCGTCCAGTCTGTACCTGAATACTGATGAATGTGATTGCCAATTGATTTGATCTGATCAATCATAGTAAAATGATTCGACTCGCGACGATAAGTATTATTATATACCATGCTATGATATCTACAGTGCACCAATATTATCTGAATCTTGGTCAATTAGCTGATTCTATCAACTTCAATATGACAAACTGACAATGATATCTGATCCATACCGCTATCTCAGTTTTACAAAATGCAGTGCAACAAAATATACCCAGATAAATATACAATAACATTAGACATATATACGATAACTATAAATTAAAAATCGAAAAGCAGAATCATTAATCATAACGTGGATTGAAAGTTGTTGAAAAGATTGTGAATAAATCAGAAGCAAGCAAATTAACTTAATGCCCGGATATAACACATGCATCTTATATTACCAACAATTTGATGTCCAGGTTAGTCCTATGAATTGATGTTTGTACATTATTGAGTTTTGATTGATCCAATATCACAACAACCAAACACAATTTCATCGCCAAAAACCTCCTGAACTGCTTTCAAGATCATACAGCAGAAAACCCAAAATAGTAATTAGAGAAACAAAACCAAAATTTGGTAATCAAGAACCCCCCAGTAATCCATATGCCCCAAAAAACTTAAACCATTAAACAAACCCAAAAATAACCCATTCATTGTCTAAAATTATAATCACTATTCAAATACTGGAAATTTGCAATGTTTAAATTGGGTGAATTGTAAAACATTTCTAAATTCATATTTTGACCATTTCCATTTTGACCGTTGGATAAATTTTGATTGATTTGGTTAGATGGAACTCCATTATTTGGTAAATTATTTGCAGGAACATTCATATTATTTGGCATATTGGTTTGTAAAGACATCAAATTTTGTAATTGATATTGTTGATGAGGTATAGATCCATTATATTGTAATGATGGCATATATCCACCCTGACTTGATATTGAACTATTATTACTATTTATCCAATATTCTTCATTGCTTCCATTAGTACTTGCTGAATTTAATCCGTTTGATACACTTCCATTCCCACCAGCACTTGTTGGATTAGATTGATTAGCATTTGGAGGAACTTGAATTATTTGTTGTGTTATTCCTTGGGGAATACCTTGATAACCACCAGGTAAATATCCAAAATTCGCATATTGTTGCTGAGCAGCCATTTGTTGTTGTATTTGCTGCTGCTGTTGTTGTTGAGAGGCCCAATATTCATTATTGCTTTGCTGTTGTTGTTGTTGCTGTTGTTGTAATGCAGCCTTATTCCTACACCCAACACAACCTTTCTTTCCAAATCTTCTTGGTGTATATCTATACCCAGGATATTTCTCAGCGTGTCTTTTCTTCTCCTTTTCAGCTAATTGATTCCAATGATCTTTTTCAGCAGCTGGTAGATTTCTCCATCTTTTCCCCAATTCTCTTGAGACATCAGGATTCGTTCTTATCACATTTCCTTCATCCAAAACCAGTTGATGATGTTGCTGACGAAACAATATAAATGCATTTCTAGGACGTGGGATATGTGTACCTTCATGGCGACAAGTACATTTCTCAATCATAGCAGCAGATTGTAAGCTTTGTTGGTGTTGTTGAAGTTGAAGTTGCTGATGCATTGATTGTGATGGTGGTGGTGGTGTGGTTGCAGTTGGATCCATCATGTTAGGATTCATATTGGAGCCCAACTGTATGTTTTGACTTTGATTTGGATTTAATGATTGTGTTGAGCCTGAATGATGTAATGAATTATAATTCAAGTTAGATATATTAGACAAGCTTGATAATGATAAATTTGAATCGATAGAATTATTATGTTGGTATGAATATTCTTTCTTATCCATATTTGGCAAAGCAGTTAAATTTGGTGTAGATAAGTTGTTTGCTAAGTTTGTATTGGACAAGTTGTTTGAAGATGTTGAAAGGCAAGTATTTGGAGGTGATGGATAGTTATAATTTTGTTGTTGCTGCTGTTGTAAATTCTGAGCCAAATTTTGTTGGACTTGTTGGGACAATATCTGTTGCTGTACTTGTAAGTGAGATGGTAATAATGATGAATTCAAAGGCATTATAGTTGAAAGAGAAGGTAATATATTCTTATTTTTTTCATCATGTATCGTTGCCATTTTCGTGTCTTAGTTGTATAGCTCGCGGTATATATCTTCTGTCTTTATTCTTTTATGGCTCTTTGATATATATCACTTTAATGGTAGCTGTTGTTGATAGTTTGATGTTCATTAAATATAAATAAAGTTGATAGATAATTGGAAATAGCTTCATATATAAAGATAAAGAGAGATGTATTTTGTCCCTTGTTTAAGTTATTTGAATATTATGTAATGTGATGTGCCTGCTGTAATAGAGGCCGCACATATGCGGTGCGTGAAGTGCTTCAGCGCACCTGTTGCCGCTGCAGCTTATGCCAAGTGCTATCCGCTTTTGAATATTCAAAGTTTTTAAGAAAAGTGTGTTTGTCCTGACTCCGACTCCTGAGTCGACTTGAAAGTTGTAACTTGTAAACTGTAGTCTGTGAGTCGTGGCCACACACAGACTATATCACATCAACATGTGAAATGGATCTGTGTGTTTTTACGAATGAAAGAACGTAGAGATCCAGTGATATTCCAAAGTAGGAAATTAGGTTCATAGATCTAATAACATCTCGATTTAGGACAAGTTGAATGGAAACCGGTTCCGTAATGAGCAATTTGGAAACTAGTGATAAATACGTCAATTTTAAAATTATAGCAAGTATTTCCGATTTTCTTGCTGATTTATGCATCACTCAGTAAGAAAATGCAGGATTTCAAAATGATCTACTACTTTCCAGGCACATATATGCACTTAAGTGCATTTGCCTGCGACACCAGAGCCATCTCGCTTTCGATTTAAATTCAGAACTTAGAGAGCTTGAAGTTTGAACAATAAAAACTTAAAAGTAGAACTTAGCGGTTAGTAGTGGAGAGTAGGGATAATGAGCAAGAATTGCCTGGCTGAATTCCCAAAGGGGACGTTCCTGTTGTGAAAGGAGGTTGGTCAGTACGTCACACTAAGTTTAATTTTATCAACTTATAAACTTTTACAAATTAAATCTACAAAATTGTTTCAACTTTCAAAAATCAGCTTGCTTTCAATTTAATCGTGATCAAATTAAAAATTGTAAAATGTGAAATGTGAAATGTGTTTTTATCAAGAATGAGCTTAATAATATTATAGCGTCAGATCAGAATCAAGAAGTAACACAACAAGTTACAACTTACAACTAATTAGCCCATAATTCAAAAATAATATTTTTTGCAGCAAAGTATATTTACATCTCACTTAAATAATAAAATGCAGTGTGCAATTTGCATAAATTCTGTGTTACTTGATATATATTTTCACTTAAAATAATTATAATACACTAGCAGCCTGACAGGCTGACGTATAGGTTATCGTCCCGGACCCTACCGAGCAAAGCTCTTGTCTGAACACACAGCAGAGCACACCAACGAGTTTGATTTTTATATGAAGATTTATAAAAATTTATAATATCCAATACATAGTTATCTGGCGGCAGCAAGTAAACACGATAGCTGATCTGATCAATACTCATTATCATTGATAATCATTGAAAGAGAGAAAAATATCTTAAATATTATCAACAAGACAACGTAATAAGAGACGCCATTGTAACTTGCGAAAGGATCTCGATTCTCGATCTCCCCTCTATCATATCAAGATACTTTTTAACATAAAATTAGACGCCCAAGTTTATAAAGGATTTATCATAAAACCACCATCGAAGCAACTGCAATAAATATTTTCATGATGATTATTTATTACAAATGAACAAACACACAATGAAGTAAAATTGATGAAGACAAGCAGCTCGGCGATTCTTGAATCTTGGTGCTCACTGCTTAGTGCTGATTCATGATTATTAAAACAACTTGACACATAACGTTGGAAAAAGCAGTACATCTATCATCGTTTAGATGTCTTTAGACATCAGCAACCACCAAGCGAAGGACCTTCTCCAATGGAATGATGAATGATGGTAGCATCAAATAGGATTCTAGGATATAGACAGAACGGGTGTGGAAATATTTCATTCTTTGTTTCGTCAATTTATATGAATTCTTGGGAAGATTGTTTCTTGTGGAACATATTCACAGCTTCGTTTAGCCTTTTGCCATCCGTTAAAAATGAAGTATAATCTATATTCAAATATTGAAAATTAATGAGATATGTGGATAACAACGTAATCGTTTAACGAGTAGTGATTCGTGAATCGTGATTGGTGAGTCTATTCTAGTGGAAAATATGATGTGAGAATTAGTAATGGAATGGCTGATTATTGTGGATATAAAATATTGATTGCCTGATCTTTAACCAAAATCTACCGTTGTTTGAAACGTCTAAAAATATTGGAACTTGACAAGTGACTAGGCTTAAACCATACCAATATAAGTAAAACTAACTAGTAACCTATAATTGACATAAATTTAAAATGGATCAATGAAATCAGTAAAATCAATGGGAGCCAGCTTTAACAGACCTGTAAATTGTAATTAAAGCGCGTTTAAACATCTGATAAGCTAAGTGGTCTGAGCCTACCCTAATAGTAAATACTCGAGAGTCGAGGTTACCACTTTATCATTTGTGTAAATAGCCAACAAGAGTCAATAGTATACTGTTCCCCATTATCAAAGAATAAGTCAACAGTCTTTAAACAGCTCAAACAATCACTAACAATTGTATTGTAAATTTTTTATTTTATTTTTTATTTTTTATTTCTTATTCTATTATTTGACAGATGAGATAATCCTGAGAATCTTAAACGAGATACAATTGCTTCAACTTTAACCAGTTGTCAATAGGGTCCAGGCTGCTAAAGCAACTATACCCAATTTCACACAAAGACACACACTTCATCGCCCTAGGGCCTCGAGATTCGATGATACGAAAAGAAAGTTCTACGATTTGTGTCAAGTCAAGACTCAAGAGTGTTGTTAATATTTGCGTATAATTTGTTTGGTGCCATGGGCCATGGAGAGTTCAACGATATATTGATTATGTAAGTGCTTAGGTCAGTGGTTCTGTGCACGGGCCAATGCTGCAAATTGTTTCTTCACGTCTCGAATCTGTGACCGCTGACTCTAGTCGTAGACTGTGAGACAAAGAATACTAGAGCTAAGTCCATATGGACCGTAAGGTAACTACTTAGAAGTTAGTACTAACTTAAGTTATAAGTTATAAATTACCGATTGAAGATCTTTAGATCCCATACTACTAGAGTTCAAGTAAAAGGTAGTACGTGTATACTAATATACAGTATTACATTAGCTGGGACTTGGTAAGACGTGTTGAATATATATCTTCATGATCTTGAATTTGATCACACATCGGCCCATTACGTTATAAGGGTGTCTATACATCTGCAATACGTACTTTAAACCATGATCAGCTTAATATATTAGCTTTTATATCACTATTAAACTATAGTTCAATGCGTTCATTTTTCTCCGGAAATTACAGCTAAATTGGTCGATGCTTGCGCTTCATATATATGGATCCAAATATTGATTATATATTGTTTAATCATATAGTCAATTTTTGTAGTCTAAGCAGTATTGAGATCAGATCAGTTCTAACCGCCGGTTGGAACTTGGAACTTGGAACCAGTAAAATATAAAAAACAGTAAAACAACCAGCGTTCATGTGGTGTATAATTTAAATACTAAATTGACCTTATCAATGATAACTGGTTGATCAAATATAGTTATATATAATGTTTGCTTCATGTATCATAATGACGTATGATTATACACACGTCAATCTTAAAACCTAGTGAACAGTGAAACGGATCCCAATATATCCTGTACGGATTTTTATTTCGAATCCTTTTATCTGGGTGAGAAATTTGGAAATATGTTCGAGAAGGCCCATAGATCGTTATTTCAATCTCTTAAACTTTTAATCTTAATCTTTATATGGAAATGTCGTGTTCAAACAGCACAATAATGTTCGATCACTTGGGTAAATTTGTCATCAACCAAGCTAAACTTTTGGGAACGTTTGGCTCCCCCTTATCAATTCTATACTTCTCTAAAATTTGAATCATTTGACTAACTGTGATATTTCTCTTTTGTGATTCTTTTTCAATATACATCATTAAATTCTCCCTTCTTTTGAAGCATTTACTTACACTTGAACTTCCGCCACATCTCCACGAGGTTTTATATTTTTTTTCGAGTGATATCAATGATGGTGCTCCGTTTAAACCGTGATAATACTCTTGATGAATCTGAATAATGCTCAGAGGACTAGCAATGGGTTGAACTTTTGGTATGTTATTCATTGTTGCGACCTTTCGTTTCTTTAAATTATTATTTTGAACGCGATTTTTGGAAATAGTGTTATTCTCTGTATTTTCATTTCTACTGCGAGAAGTATTACCAGTCAGTTCCCCGGGAGTACTTGATTGTGAAGTATTGGGACCCACAGAACTATTGGTAGTATTCAACGCATTCTTAACCATATCAAACTGCTTTGTAAATTCATTTTCAAATTTAGTTGATAATTCTACCCTTTTTTGAGCCTGATCAACGATCTGGTCAACTTTCTCTTCTAATTCATGTAACTTTGTATCGAACTGAGACCCAAGGCTATCAAGCTTTGAGCTTAAAGCTTCGATTTTTTCCATAACAGCTTTTGTTTCCGCCATTTCAATGGGAATAAGAGTTGTGTTTCACTTCTATAACACAATTTTGAGTGTCTCTAATCTTTCTGTTCATCGATAAATCCATAAGTTTTGAAAAAATTTGCGGTTTCACCTTTATCAGATCGATATACCAATATCCAAACCAAATATCTAATTCGCGCCGGGAAACTTTATATAATTGTTATATAAATGGGGACAAATATCAATATGATTTCAAAACTGAATGCTTCGAACACCATAGAAATAAACCAGCCCACTCCTCGTTAGACTACACCAACTCAAGACAATGGCCGACGCACTGGAAGATTTCAACATTTTCAATGGTTTGGAAGAATTTCCCTATCCGAACAAGCTATCAACAGAGTTGTTCAAACCAAATGAATCGATTGACAATTTACTATTCACCGATTTCAAATTTGTTGATATCAGTGAGCTTTTAACTGAAATCAACGAGATTCTTGCTGGTCTTACAGAGGAGTTGAGCAGACTCATCGAGCATTCGACTCTGGGGTTCATAGAATTAAGCAATTCTCTTAGTGGCGGTGTTAACTATATAAATAATATCAAATATGATTTAATCATATATAACAAAAGGTTACTACAATTTAGTGACAATTTAACAAAAACTTTAAAGAACTTGAATACGGATCTAAAGGAGAAGGAAAGAATGGTGAAGTTTCAAAGATATTTGAAATATTACCTTATATTCATAAAAAATTTGAATTTTTTCAATAAATTAGTTGATCTGTGTGAAGATGACAATTTGAATAAATTAGAGAGTTTTGATCAGATCTTGAACATTTATTTGATTTTGACCAGTTTCAGCAAATTCAACTTCATAAGGGATAACTTAATCTTGGAAATCAACTTCAAGTTCAATCACTTTATCACTAATTGCTTGAGGGTTGTATTACAGTTGGAAGACCCTGTGTCAAATGAAATCATAAACAAGAATACCGCTGATATTTTGGGCATATGTTATACAAATATCGATAAGAATGACTACATTTTAAAACTCTTGAATGTCTTCAAACTAACTAATAGTGAGTCTGAATTTTTGAAGATTGTTAAGGAAAACAAGGTATAACCCCAAAATATGGTATCAATTTAACATAGGGCATATCCAGCGGATGAGAATGAAGATATATTGAGGTATTGGGGAGGGCAGCCTCTCTCTGGTTGAAAAATTGGAAGTTAACTTTTAAGAATGGGTTCAAATCAATGGGGATGTAGAAATAATACAGCTATATTTCTACTGACATTACCATATTTCACCCCCCAAAAGAGGTATTTTCAACTGTGAAGTAGAAAAATAACATGCAGTAAGATAAAGCTCAAACATTTTGTATCAAATATAGACAAAAGTAGATATGTACTGCCTGTATGAAGCGTATACCGAGTCTAAGACGTGCTCCTGTTTACGCTGTGTTATCCGAAATGCGTGTAATTTGCAGCACCAACCAACGATGAGAGATTTCAATTAACATCAAAATAAATAATAAGTGAAATAAAATCAGTGAATTTAGGAACCTGAAAGGTGAGATAGACAGAAAAGCAACTACCAAAATGTCCACAAGAGAACCATCATTGAATCATGCTATCCAAGTGGATAAAACTCCTATGCCATCCAACATTCCGGATGTTGAAGAAGTTGGTGCTACTTCTGCTCCTTTATTATCAGCTTCATATTTCATAGGTGCCAGATGTAAACCGTATAATGATGATTTTATGTTGTGTAAAGATGGCAATCCAGGCCATGGGGAAATAGAGTGTTTGAAAGAAGGGAGAAGAGTCACTAGATGTGCCGTTTCAGTTTTGGAAGAAGTAAATAAATATTGTTCAGAATCATTCAAATTACACTGGAAATGTTTGGAACAAAACAATCATAAATTAAATGGTTGTAGAAAAGCTGAAAAATTATTGAATAAGTGTGTTTTCGATAACATGAAATTAGTTAAAACAATTCCAGGTGTTAAGGAGCAAATCCATTTGAAAGAAAAGCCTTTATACTTACCAAATATTGAAGATCATGATTCAAAAATTGCTTACGCCAAAGCTCAAAGTGAAGGTAAATTATAAGTTCTGAAACGTTTTACCAGATATTCCACACATCATATCCATCCTCACCAAACATCATTCCATCATTTTACTAAAATATCATCACAATAAGAATGACTTTAGATTCATAGAATAAATATGTATATCAGCTCCATATTACGTTTTTCGATACAATACATTGTCAATACGCCTCAAGGATCAACTTTTTGATGAACGAATTAAAAAAAATTCATTATTTATTGTTTTTATTTATTATTTTTTAGCTACTTAAATGGTTCAATTTTCAAAATATGCATTATACGTCTTGTAAAATCTGTCTCAGCTAACCAATTGGAACTTTTCATCGAGTCTGATTGCACACTTCACGAAATATCTTCATCAAAAAGTGAAAAAAAAGATGAATTTTTTGAAAAAAAATCCGTATATTGATTACATAATCATTGAAGATATTCTTGAAATTTTACTTTACGCATTAAATAAATAAATCACCAAAAACAACAAAAACAACAACTCAGCCAAAAATCAAGAAATAATGTTTGGATCAAGCGCAAACGCGAGCTCTGGTGGACTCTTTGGTGCCAATTCAAATACAGGATCCGCCCTGGCATTTGGTAGTAAGCCTTCAACTGGTTTATTTGGATCATCGGCTTCTCAACCTTCAAGCAATATTGGTGGATCATTTGGTTCTAATAATGCTCCAGCGGCATCAACTGGTGGTTTATTTGGTTCTGGGAATATGAGTGGCGCAAGTAATCAGTCTTCAACTGGATTGTTTGGAAATAATCAAGCAAGTCAGCCAACTCAAACAAACACTGGCGGCGGCTTATTTGGAAACATCAATAAAAATGCATCTACTACACCAGCTTCAGGTGGTTTGTTTGGAAGCAGTGGCAATACCGCTGCCCCTGGAGGTTTGTTTGGGGGCAACAATAATACCTCAAGTGCTCCAGCGTCAGGTGGGTTGTTTGGTAGTAATACTACTAACATATCAGCACCAGCTACTGGTGGATTGTTTGGACCCAATAATCAGAACGGTGGTGGATTATTCGGAAATAACTCAAATACGCAAGCTTCTGGGACTAATGTTACCAATGCCAATCAAAGTGGATTATTTGGTGGAAATCAACAGCAGCAACAACCGCAACAACAAAGCAATAATAATAATAACAATTCCCAACCGTCGTTTGGATGGAGCAACAACCAACCAGCCAATACACAAAGTACTTTTCAAGAATCCTTATTAAACAAACCAATAGCATCACATCAACAAGATTCGCATTATAAACCAAATATACAAGATCAATTAGCGAAAATAACTGAACAGTGGGATCCAACATCAAGTAAATGTTTATTGAAAACTCATTTTTATAATAAGGTGAATGAAAATGAATCAAGCTTGTACCAAAGGCCAGAGAATGAAACTCCAGAAGATTGGGAGTTGGCGATGAGCAATAGACCCGATAACTCTTCAATACCAGTCAAAGTATGTGGATTTGATGATGTTTTGAAAAGAGTCAATACACAAATTGAACATGTTAAGAATTCAAGAGTCATATTAACAAGCATCAGTGAGAAACAAAAAAGTTTGGGTAATAAACATGATTTGGATACTGCCACAAGAATAATCCAAGCTAGGGCAAAACATATAAGATTAAGTAGAAGGATATTGAGATTGGCTACATTATTGGCTATCATTAAGTTAAAAGGATATCCGTTATTACCAGAAGAAGAAGAATTATCAAGAGAATTCGAGAAATTGAATGCCAAAATAGTTTCGCCAGTTGGATTGGGTAGAATCAATGAAATATTTGCAAGATTATCTATCTTGAAAGATAGATCTGTCAATTTATCAAATAATTTTAATAATAACTTGAAAACGTTTTTGATTTCAAATAATGATGACGGTAATAATAGTGATGAATTTGAAGAGAAAAACCTTGAAATTGTTAATAAGATTAGTAAAATCTTGCTTAAACAGCAATCTGGTTTAAGCTATTTGAACGAAATCATTGAAAAAGATTTACAACTGTTGACCAAATTAGAAAACAAAAGATTTTAAATCAAATTATAATGTACTTTTATTACAATTTTATGTAAATTTCTTATCGAACCCATCAAACCCCATCGTTACAGATTTAAAGACTTCTTCATCCCCTATTTCCTGCTTCCGGTTCTCAACAAAAGCATTCATGTCTCTTTCCCCAAACTCAATTTGTGAACTAACTGCAAAACATAATTGGTAATCCGGCTTATATTTAGTATTCGCCAAAAAAAATGGTTGGTCTTTTGTAGCCACGGACACATCATCATATCCTCTGTCTTCTCCACCGTTCAACAGAGGAAAAACGAATTTATTATATTCATTGTCACCAATAGTTTTTTGGAATGAATGTAATCTGGGAATACCAATCAACTGTTTATATAATTGTACCAACTTCTCTCTTTTCTCTATCGTTCTGTACTGATTCATTTTTTTTGTCTTCTCTGCTGCTGTTAATGTGCGGGAGCTCTTGATAATATGCAGAGAAATAATGTTCTGCATTTCAATTTTATTAGGATTGATTATCATCGTGAATACATTACCATACACATTCAACTTTGGTAAGCTTTTTGATATTTTTAGGTATTCGATGTTACCGCCTAATTTTTTGAGACAGGATATGATATGATTTATTTCAGAGTGAGATGTGGGAGAAGGAACACATTTTATATTTATCCGTATATGACTTTGAAGTGAGTTTATTAGTTCCGTATTCATTTTTGATGCAAGTTGATCAATCTAGTTGAGGTTGTATTGAAAATAGTTCGATGAATCAACTATTTATTTTATTCTACTTTATTTGACCAATTCATGTTGAAAACGGGCTCGAAACCATTTGGTGAGGCTCATATAGTTCCCAATTGTCCTTTCATTCCAATTTCCTGCTGACAAGTTATAATTAGGAGCTAAATTTTCAGATTCTACTTACAATATTCTGAGCGTACTATAGCATTAACTATTTGAATCTCAATATTATCAACTATATTTGAAACTGCAAATCCTTATCTCTGTTGGATTTTTTTTTTAGTTGGAGAGAATGGGGATTTAACCAAATTACACATGCTTATCGCGAGCAAAACAAGAAAAAAATAATGAAGGATGCGAGGTTCGAACTCGCGCGGACAACGTCCAGTAGATCTTAAGTCTACCGCCTTAGACCACTCGGCCAACCCTCCATTTGAAGATATAAAAAAGAAATGTCTTCTTTCTTTTCAGGATCAGAATCCCAATTATTCGGCACGTTCAGGATCCGTCAGGAATCCGCCGGAGCGTTTTCGTGACTCTTGAGCTTGTCGGCTCTCCGGCTGCAAAAAAAGGTTTGAAGGAGTTAAGACGCCAGTCCTCGAGTCTGATTGAACTTGACTCGTGAGTCGTAGCTTACCATTTTAGTGAATGATCAGACTAAGTTCCTTTGGAGTTTGGTGTTGGACTGTTGAAACTTGACTCTAGTCTCTTGGTCCTTGGAAATTCCATCGTCGAGACTCGAGCCTGGCTGGGTAAGCGAATAAAGTTCCGCTGTTAAGCATTACGCTTTGGTGGGATTACCCTTGTTCTGCCTATCTAGGTACCATACAAAAAGTGAATATCGGCCCATATGCTGCTTACAAGTTCCATATCCTTCGAACAAAAAACCTCATGGAAACCTCTCCGAAACGCAAACAAACTACAAACAACAAAGTATACAGTTTGTAAAGATCACTGGTCAGTGGGTGAGCTGCTCACCATGGCCATTGTCGACGTAGACACACCTATTCACACTGAAATCCCCTTTTAAAGTAATTTTATTCTCTTCAAATAGCAACAAACTAGGTGAAATCTGTTCGTGTCGCAATTTTCAATTCATCCGAATGCACCGTGCATCGATTCTGAAAACACCTTTAAATCAAGCAAATATTTTCACTTTTCAATTATTTTTCATACTTTTGATATCTGTTTATATTCACACATAGATTGATTATATTCATTTGCTTCCACCTGTATCTCATATGATGATATAATGACAGACAATACATTCACCGTTACAACTTCTAAAAAATGGGTTTTACCTCCAAGACCAAAACCTGGTAGAAAACCCACTACAATTAATAACATGAATATGTTATCAAGTAACTTAAATTTACCAAATATATCAAATATAAACATTAATCCTCGTTTTATTCCAAATAATATCAATTTACCTAATCATTCGGGTGCTGCTAATAATACCACTAATAAAATTCCTGATACTAAAAATAACAGAAAACGTAAAAATAATGATGATTTAATTCAAATGATCCAAGAAATTAATAAAGAAAACTATAATCTAAAAAATGATTTAATCAAATTAATAAAAGATTTTAAACAATTAAAGGAGAGTTCTATCAAGATTGAAAGACCAAAAACTTCAGATTCAATAAATAATACTCAACAAGCGGTTGAAGAACCAAACTTTAAAGACTTGTTAGATTTTATAAAATTAAATGATGATGATATTATGATTGATGAAGATTTAATTGTTGAAGATGACGAATTTGAATCAGATTTAGAAACTGATGATACGTTACCTTGCTTGACTACAACTCCATCAATTTCAACTAATTCAGACTGTGATGAACCTATTTTAAGATTAACAAATTTCAAGAATCAAAATATAAAAAGTTCAATACAAGTTAGCAGTCAAAAGAAAATATTCAATCCTGAGTTTGATCAGGATAAATACAATTATTATAACGATTTGATTGAACAAAACTTGATTGAAAATAACTTGAATTATTATATTAATCAATCGGTTAATTTTAATTAGACGCTTTGTTTTATTCAAGATGCAAAAAGCAAAGCAAAACGAAAAAAGACAGTTTAACAATTGTTGTTAAACATTATTTATTATGGTGAGTCTCTGGGCAGAGGTTTATGTGGTTATGATTTTAATGGTTTTTATAGATATTTTTTTATGATAATATATGATTTACGCAAATTTATTTAATCAATTGTAGATGATTTTCATTATTAATCTACATCTTTATCGAATGCTACTAAATTTGTACTTCTTTTCTTTTATGAGGGATCTTTGAATAAAATAAACAAATTATCTATGTAAATCATCAACAGATTCATTATCAATTAATGATTCTAAATACATACTAGGAACAGTTCTTCTACCTTGTTGATTTGTATTTCTTTGATTGTTTGAATATGGTATTGATAATTCACTCCCCATTTCATCATTGATATAAAGATTTGGTATAGCACTATTTCTAACATTTGTTTGTGATGAATTCATGAATGAAAGATTTGATGAATTCAATAAAGTTGAATTATTGGCACCACCAGAAATTGAAAATTTTTTCTTATGTGACATGACTTCTGCAGTTGGTGAGATAAACATCTTGGTAATATCATTCTTGGATGTAGGTAACACACCACCGACCTCACTTGAGTTATAAATAGTTGATTGAGTATCTCCTCCATTATTACCATTTTTCAATAATGGTAATTTTGTTATAGATGGCTGATATTCATATACGTTTGAATTTGAATGTCCATGATTTGCACCATGATATCCTTGATAAGCTGTAGTGTTATCAAAGTACTGTTTTTCAGATTTAGCTAATGTTGATTTTGCTAACCTTGAAGATCTAAAAGATCTAATGATATAAAATAATATAAAACTTATGAATATAGCTCCAACTATGGCTCCAACAGCAATGAAAACTGTCCCAGAGGGATGTGTTGTTCTATAGATGTATGGATTGTTGTTATTCGGTGGAACAGATACTGATGGTGTAGTGTATGACTGAGTGGAACTTGAACTTGCTGATGTGGAGGTAGTTAAAGATGGTAATTTTGTTGATGTGCTTGAAGATCCACTACTTGTTGATCCACTACTTGAGGAAGTTGAAGATGAAGATGAAGATGAAGATGACGAAGTTGATGTGGACGAAGTTGAAGATGTTGAAGATGTGGTCGAGGTGGTTAACCCTGGTAGAGAAGTAGTAGACATCTTGACTCTATATCTTTTTCTATTAGCCGCTGATGTTTCTAGGTGAGTTTTAACAATTAAATACCCAAATTAAACAAAAATTTAAAAATAGTTTTTTAGATTTTGAAACCTCGATTTTTTGTTTACTTTTTGCCGCAGTTTGAACTTTGATCAGATCGGAAACGATGAAGCATTTGAATTTTGAAGTCGTATGTCGAGTCGTACTCCAGTGTGCTCACACAACTTTTGAAGTCACATTCTCATACAAATTATTCTTGTGCCAAATTAGTAATTTAGCAGTGACTTTGTCGTTTCTAAAAGGTGAACTTCAGTAGAAGCAAATTAATTGTGTGGTTACGTGTGTTATTGGACTAATTTGACAAAATTTTGTGTAGTTCGAAAATTGAAATGTCACTTTGTGAATTGAGTGGAAATTGATAATTCCATATAACGAGAATTTATACGTTTTCAATCTCTTTTCAAGTAGGTCAAGAATTTCGCAAACTATTCTGTACGGGAGTTGGTCTCATAAAACAAGTATTGAACTATATATCTGCCATTAAAAAAAGCACTCTACGAATGCCCACATTCGCCCACGAGCACCCAAAAAGTGCCCTTTCGGGCGCCCGTAAAAAATGATAGAAGGGAAATGTTCCACAGTCCATTTGAACTTGTTCAAAATTTTCAAACATTGAATTTGCTCTCAAACTTTGGCTTGAATAATGCATATCAGAATATTGAATAATCTTAAAGTTCAGTGTCGATGAATATGGCTTCTAATGATTGAGTTATGGGACAAAGAAGAGACATTTTTTTTTTTTTTGGACTAAAGACATTTAATAACATAGATGTTAAATGTCGTAGGCTCTCTGGATGTTGAAATCTTCTAAAGACGACTGTTTAACTAACGTGTC